>WOVY01001456.1:257500-558205 GCA_013436015.1 Rhipicephalus annulatus | reverse complement strand
TATTTCTCATTTTTGTATACGGACACGTGTCGGTTTAATCATGCATGCTTATCTATATACTGATAAAATTCTTGCACACTTTTCATTTCTACCTTCCCACAGGTGCCGCCACAGCCAGGCATAAGGGCCAGCACGCTTGGCCTTATAGCGGGGCTTCCTGGTGAAAGCAGCTGAGGATTGCATTACTTGCGACGACTGCATCGGCAAAATCAAGGCTCCCAGCTCATCTGGACAGCTAACTGCTGTGATATTTAATTTAGACAGGGGAGGGCTTTCAACCCAACGATCTCATTTCTTTCCTTTGTGAGCACTCTAGAAAGGGCCGCGGAAGCATTTGCGCCATTGGCCATTTCCAAAAAGAGGCCGATGGCACTTTTTGTGCAAACTGTGCTACCTGCAGTGGCCTTGAACCCTCTTTTCAGCCATAAGGCGCTACTAGCGAGCACCGAGAAGCCATGGCGCGGCTAGTGTTGCAAAATTTAGCCGTCCTTTTCTTCTCAAACTACGTGCGGGACAAAACAGCCAAAGAAGGAAAGAGAAAGAGATAGCCGAAAAGCCAAATCTCGCAATATTTTAAAAGTTTAGTTGCATGCCTCCATTGTATCATGTACGCGCCCAGAACCTTGCTAGCACATTTTATTGAACTATGACCCAATGCACGCAGCTCTGTACGCGTACATATTTTTTTTCTTTATTGCAGACACAAGCCGTCACTGTGTGCCAGCAAGTAGGATATTCTTCGAAAGTGCAGAAACTTTGTTTGAAACATCAGCTTTAACTGGCATATTGTGGCACGCATAAGTAAAGCGACAAATGTGTTTTGTTTCATTTTGAAGTGCTGTAACATTGCTCGAATCACAATCACATATACACTCGCCAAATTCTTTTAGCAGAAACCTTGATATCACTTTGAGGGATCTGCTTTTCATTGACAAACGAGTATAATGGCACATTTTCAGCATGTGTACGCGCCCCAACTGCGGGTGTCGCCCTTGGGCGCTATCAATCAAACATAACCACTAGTACAACAAAGGCGGTACTATTCCGCCCTAAAAATAAGTCTGTTAATGAAAACATGCATTTCAAGTATGGCGATACTATTATTGAGTTAGTAAATTGTATAAAATTCTTGGAGTTACATTTCGAGCAATATGCTTTGAAAACGATCGCATTTACAGTGTGCGGGTCAGTTATCTCGCGTAGAGGGCACGGTGTACAGTGGCAAAACTGTTCTACTATACAAGGTAAAATTCTTACTTTATAAATGACTGTTCTGTTGGCATCTTGCTTATTGTTTCTTGGTATGAAGGGACTACGACTAACACGCCGCTTACAAAAAAACTGTACCTGATGCAAAAGACGTATATTAGAATAATTTTTTACTGGTCGTATGATGCTCGCAGAAGTGAATTGTTTCAACAGGCTGGAATACCACCCCTACATCGTCTCTACGATTTTAAGTTAGCATTGGTGGTCAGGCGTCAATTTCAAGAAAGTCGACATTATTTGTACGACCTCTCGAAACTGCAGCCAAATAATTTGTTCGAAACATGACATAAAGAAACATGGAAAATAAAAACTTCGAGAACAAACTACTCCACAGATAGGTTGTTCTACACAGTTTCTACGTTAATTGATAAATATGTGAAAGCTGGCATAGATTTCTTACTCTGTACCCGAACTCAATTGCACGATATACACATGTATAGTTTTCAAGATTTCTTTGCAGTTGCTACATTGTTATCATGGTTGCTATTTTTATTTTAGAATTTGAACTTGATATTTTTGTAATTGTTGCTTAGATAACATTGCTAACTGTTTGCCAGTGCTGTCGTGCTAAAGGCGTCTGTGGGCCTATGTCCAAGCTGCCTCTTTCGAAGAGCAGCTTTTACCTGCCGCTGTCCTTCATCAAACTATTGATGAAAAATAAAACATTATTATTATTATTATTATTATTATTATTATTATTATTATTATTATTATTATGATTATTATTATTATTATTATTATTATTATTATTATTATTATTATTAACTATGCTCGACAAGATGATGATAATGATGACGATAAAAACTTTATTGGGGTCGCAATGTGTTGCCCTCGATAGGCACATCACTGCCTTTACCATATCGTCTCATCGCACGGACATATAAAATCATAGAAACGCGCATCGGCCAGCGCTCCCCGTTCCAGCAGACAAACTCCCGTAGCGAAATTTGACGCACAATTTTTGTTGTGTAGGTCACAGTAAGAGTTAAAGCTTCAATTCCTGTGTCTCTCCTTGATATGCGTCCGTTGGGCGTATGTGCATTATTCTCTTCTATCAATTGACTACAAGTGTAACACCTGTCGAGGGCGAGTGTCCAAGGTAAGTGCTCAACAGGGGCACTGCGCTTCACCTGACGCGTCCTAAACAACCTAAAATCAGTTTGATATTCTATTACCAAATGAGTACATTATTAGTCAAAAGCTTTATGAATACTAAATTGAAGTTTTTTTAGGCTGGAATGGCAAAAACAACCATGCAGCAAGACATTTCTACGCAAATATACAGCTTTAGAAGTCAATCAACCAGTATAGCCTAACTACTAAAATGTAACACATAGCACACGTTAGCCTTTTCAGCAAAAAACAATCACACGTATAGGCAGTTGTCACAGAAGCAGACGCATGGTATCAGTCCGTCGCCCTCCTGCCGGCCCGCACAGTAGCAGACGAACAGGTTATAGGTAGCGCCACCTACGGCGAGCGATTGAACGAGAGCGGGGACACGCGCTCCCATAGGAACCCCGCTATCTGAACAGGTCAGGAGTGTAGTAGGTCATGTACTAGAGTAGCAGACGACAGCCACGGCAGATCGAGGCGCCATGCGGCGTCGGTTTCTTGCACAACGTACGCATCTCATCCCCGGATGTATGACGTCATTGAAAAAGCTGTCGCCATCATTGATCCTGAGTGCCCTTTAAAGCCTTAATTTTAATCAACCTCGGGCTCGGGAACATGTAAGTCGCATTTCCTTTACGTTCTTTATCGGTCTCGGTAGGAAGTCGTTGCTTTAACAATCCATAATTAGCGACAGCCAGCCTTCTTTCGCCGATTGCTCGCTAGGCCACTGCCGGTTCTGCCCATCCCGGACTTAATTTTTTTTTTTTTTTTGCCTCCGCGCATATGAACCATAACTCGTTGCTTGCCATACGCGTGGTGTGTTGTACGAGGAAATCCGTGGTCATTTCGTAGGGGTATACGTTCTGCGCCCCTTTTGTCCCAGCCGTCGACTCGTTGATCGTGAGAGAGCTCCTCAGGGAGCTCCGCTTCGCAGGCTAGCACGGCCCCCCCGTCCCGAATCAAAAGCTCTCCATTTTGACCCAGCGCTGGTTCGTTATTTGTACCAAATTTAGCGACCGCGATTACGACGCTCTCGCGTCGTAATATTGAGGATCCGAGTTCCCGCATTGCCGCTGAACCACATTGCCGCGGAATGTATCGCGTCAGACCTCAGCTGTGAAGGCAGGTGCCCTATTTTCGTTTTGACAGCCAGCCCCCCCTGGCAGGCTTCGACATGGCACGATAGTCGCGCATCTGACGCACACCTGACGCTTACGGGAAGGTCACACACGAGCGAATCGTGCCTCGTAGTTGACCGCTCGTTTTTTTTCCTCGTATGTTCCCGTTAGTCGCCGGCCAGGCGCAGTCCTTAACGTCAGTCAGTATGACTGAACAGCCGGGCGCGTGGGCGTTATTTCAGCAGACGTTCGTGCGCAGCTAGTAACCGTGTTAATTATCCAGCGTTTTTAGTATCGTTGCGAGGAAGGATGTACTGGATACTGAGGCTCGCTTGGTGGGCGGATTCCGTGGAGGAACACAGTTCATTTTTATTCATTCATTGTGCGTGCTCATCTGATAAGTCCGCCGTCTTTTCGCGTTCTTCCGTCCTGTATCTGTCGCTCTAAGCAGCAGCAGCCTTGGACAGATAAGGGCGCTGTGCCCGTTCCGCATTGTCTACGGAATGGCCTCTCTCTTGTTGCTTCTTGAGAACAAAAGCATAACGCATCAGTCACCTGGAGACGTGCGTGATGGGGCGAGGGATGACGGCGGCGCGATGACTCACGGGCTTGTACAGCGAGCGCTCTGGGAGCTCTTTTCACGCTGGTCGTGCAAAGAGCGAGCGCACAGGCGTCGCAGTGTTTTTTTTTTTTTTTTTCTTTGTTTGTTTCGTCCCCTTCAAAAGCGATCCGCTGCTGCCGATGAAAGCCTCGGATGTCGACCATATGCCGTTTTCTGTCCACTACTGCCCGAGATAAACTCGGCATTGGGAAATAAACGAATACGGGTCCCGTCAACTCTGCGGGAAGAACCTTTTGCGGAACATCTGTTAACTCGGCGCTGGTGCTCTTACAACAGCTGTGCGTTATTCTCGATGGAAAATTCGCCCAGGTTAGCGGGGTACGCCCTTTTCGAGGCACGGTATCAGGCGAAATGAAATCGTTTTTATTGCAGCACTGCGGCATACTTTTTTTTTTGTCACCCATATGTTCCAATTACTGACGGTTCGTATGACACGCCTGTGTCACGATTGGTGTGCAATAGGAGCAAGGTTAACAGTCGGTACAATACTTCAAACACGCGGTGCAGGCAGTGCTCTAGTTTCGCAGGGGTGGAGAGAATCGGTTGCTAGAAATTCGGGCAGGGCTGTTTCAAAAGACAGGCTCAGGCCTTTAGGTGTTACATTTCAGTTTCTGCTTTTACTAGGTGTTTTGTTTATCATTGTAATGAAACACTGTTGTAATCGTATAGATCCCGAAGTTATTCTTCTGGCACAGTCATCTCGTTCGTGTGCAAATGCCATGACAAACATTGGATATTTGTCATGCTCACGGGCAAAGGTCGTGCACACAATCGACACGTGATGATTCATTCGCCGAGTTTTTTTGCTCTTAATTCAAACAAGTCTCAAGTTCATTGTCCCACTTTGTTTTATATTTTCTCATTTGAGAGAGAAGTATCAAGGCATTGCTTCAGCAGTTGGAACTATGCCACCTGGTGATTATAGTGGCCACCCATGATTAATTACATACGGAAAGTAAACTCTTTCTCTAACAGTAGTTCATAAAGTTGTCATGGAGGGACCGTATTAATAGTAAATGATGACACAATGACAGCTTTTCTTTATGTATAACATACGACCATCGTCCTAAAGTCTCAATGTCTAAATGTTATAAAGCGCAGCTTTTTTACTCTCCTTAGACTGTTTTTTTGCTTTAAGCAGCTGGAATGATAATTTCGTTAAGAATGACATATTGAAAATCTTAAGCACTATCTGGCTCTATACTTTTCACGTGTTGTACTTCCTTTTACATTACACCAGCAAGAACTCCGGCAGTTGTATTCTAAAGCTAAAGTGCCAATACAAAAAAGCATCAAAACTGATGAACTTCTGTGCCTGCTCCACTAGCCGTAGGTGATAGTTTTGAAGATAATCCTCTAGCAAGGCCAAATTTAGCTAAACTTGTGCACCATGGCATTGCAAGGCCTTAAGCAAAAGTGTAGCCAATTGCACCAAATGTGGAGGCCCCATTTGTTGGCAATTCTTAACTGGAAGGACACAATTAGCGGCCTTATGGTTCGTGCCATATTCCTCACTCAATAGTCTGTTTTTGTAAAATAGCGTGTGTAAAAGTAGCTAACTTTATTATAGTCACTTATTTTTAAACTTGATGTTATGGGTACACTATTTATTACATAGTTTACATTTTCTGTTGGGGCATTGCATAAAGGGGGGAAGGGATACAGCTGTATGTATTAAAAAGTGGCTATCCAATTGCTCCAGTCTTGACATTCATGTATTCTGTCGGGATTGGGGTGTGTTGGGACTCAATCCCACCCAAAAATGTTTCCTATTGTTCCAATACTGTAATCCACCAATTTGCATTTGCCTCCTTGCATGCGTTCCGAGTGTCAGACGTTTTATGGCATCGCAGATCTTGTGTAATGCCACATGACTAGAAGCCCTAAGTATTGCCCAATTTCTTCTGTGGCAACACAGCTGTGATTTCCAAGTTTCTATGGGGGGGACTACGATGTATTATGCCTTCACATGTGGTTACAGAAGGAATCGTGAATAAACCAATCCGCCCAGTAATTTTTTTATATAGTGTATGTGAGTAAATGTTTTGTAATGTTTACGTTCAACCACACATCGAACTTGTGTCTTTTTCTTTCTTTACAAGGTCATGTTCTCATTTCAGCAAATTTAGGGCAGTTCGCCCTATGTACTGAATATGTACCTGTAAGTAGACCACCCACTCAAGCCGTGGGTCCATTGCATGCGTAGTGTTAAATCATTCCTGCTCCTGTCACTTATATTAATAGATTAATAAATTGGGTTCTAATCAGTATCATTTAGAATAAGTTATCACCGTAATAGTATTGCCATGTCATAACAATTAACCATAGCAGAGGAAAATGGTTTGCATCTAACTGATACATTAGAGCAATGACACAACACTAATATAAATCGCGGCATAGTAATCAAAGCAATATTCTTTAAATAAGTGACTTTCAATGTCACTCGGACCAAACTTGGGCTGCAAGTGGAATACCGTTTGCAAAAAAAAAGTTGTCGTACTTCAGCATCACGTATGGCTGCCGATTGTTAATTAGTCATTGGTAAGAGGGCAGTAAGAATAAGCTGCACCTGCGTAATGTCTATTATACTAAACTAGCTAGAATATGTGGGTTGTCTGTAGAGATTACAACCATTACAGCCCATTTAGCAGCTGGTATGTGTCATGCGAACGTTGCATGTGAAGTTTGGGCCCGCATCAACTCTGCATTGGTGGTGTGACAGCTTGTGGTTGCTGCAAAGTAGGAGTGAGAAACGTGCCTGCAACCTATCGACACTCATTTGAAAAAAAGAAAAAAAAATGCAGCATCCTGGTATTTGCAAAAATATATATAATACATGAGTGTCTAGTCACTTCTGAATAGAAACAGGAAGGTTATTGGCCTTGATCAATAAGCACAGGACATGCCAGCGACTGTGCTCTTTTTTTTTTATCTACCTTGAAACATCTCACTGTATCAACATACAGGCTTAGCAGCCTTCCTAAAATGTATCATTCTACTTGTTTGTTTGAGGCAGTGTTTTAGATGCAACTAAATTGATTTTGTACTTCATTTAGTAGCATTAAGATTTTACTGCACGTCAGTGAGTCGTGGCAGAGAGGACATAAATAGTACATCATGCCTCACAGCAAGGAGCAGGTCACATAGTCTTGCGTTGGCAGAACACAGTAGTCCTTCAGTTCTCAAATATGATGTCTTCGGGCCCTTAAGATTGAATAAATGAAATGAAAATGAAATATACGCAGGTGTGTGTAAACGTATAAATGTAGTATTTTGTAAGGTTCGTTCAGTATGAAATATCAAATTACCGTATCATCCTCGTTGCGAGTGTTAAATAACAGGGAAGTGTACTTATTTAAAGCATTTACTTCAAATTCGCGATTGAAGATTTATTTTGTCTTGGGTAATAGGTGGCCTTTTGGGTACAAGAATAACAGAAGTTATAAAAAAAATATTTGTCATCTGCCTGTTTTGTAGTACAGAGCCTGAAAGCTATGATGGCAGTAAATGCATGATTGTCCCCCTCAGTACTCTTTCTTGTCGAACTTTTATCGCATAGTTCTCAACTTTGAAGTTCCTTTTAGCAGGGGCGAATGGCTCTTCAAATCAAAAGCACCCATTTTTACAAAAGATGATGGGATCCATGAGATGGTTGACAGCAATGAGTTTATCGGTGTTTTGCTCAACTCGACCTATGCGCTTGCCCTTAGCAATGCCAAAACTACCTGGAAGATACTGACTTATCTCGCGGCTGCATTTCTGAAGAGGCACATGAAAAAGATTGCCAGCAGTAGCGTCTTTGATGTCGCGCCATTTAACTTTAAAAATGTTTGTACGATGCTTCAACTCTGTGTTTTAAAATTGAAATTACTTTTGGGCCGTGCTTTTTATTCAAATTTGGGACTGTCTTTCTTATTAGCATGTGAAGCCCATGGTAGAGTTAATTTCAATAGCAATAAGTCTGGTGATTTGGTAGAGATGTATGAAGACTTAACACTGGAAGAAGATAAGGACTGAGAAAAAGGTAGATGTGATAGGTGGTGACATAGATGTGACAGGTGGTGACATCCAACCAGCATTTATTTTTCCACAGGCGTTCATGCAATATGTGCTGTTCCCATCACACTTATTTTGTGCAGTGGTGTTATAACAGACTGAAATCAACACAACAGCGTACTTTCAGGATACTCGCAACAGCGCGTAGATCAAAGAAGCTGCATGATATACTTCCAAAATGTAATTTTTTTTCTTCAGAATTTGTCGGCATTTTAGAATAAGAAGTTTACTAGCTAATGCAGCAGAGGAAAGAAAGCAATTTTTAATCTTGTTTAAGTGATAGCTGGGCCAGGATTTGGCTTTCTGCATTGTGGCTGGCGCCTCGGGAAGTTGTTGACAGAACACAGTTCACAGCCGATACAGCTGGAAAAGAAAAATAAACAAAAAGAGCAGTTTGAAGTTTCGTTTAAATATAAAAAGACAAAGCTGGGCCAGGATTTTTTTTGCAGCTGGCATTTTGGGAAGTGGTTGGCTGAGTACAGTCCCCCTAGAGTCATCATGACGTCTGGCTTGCCAACGTGTGTTGCAGGTCTCAGCCAGGAGTAGTCGGAGGCCAGGCGGGGGCTGATCAGGAGGGGGCGCCCAGGCCTCCGAACCCCCAGCATCAGGCCGCGTCCAAGCGGATACAGCAGACACAGGCGCAAGTGGATGAGGTGCGTTTCTGGAGCAGTAGCGTTTCGGCCGCTTTGCCTTTCTCTCATTGTGGACTGGCTCGTCCTCTATGACACCCCTCCCCACTGTGTTGTCTAGTTCTAGGGGCACGGACAGTGACCCAAAGGTTGTGGGATTGAACCTGGGCATTTAGACACAGGCAAAAATGCCCGAGGCCTGTGTGCGTAAATTTATGGGCATGTTAAAAAGCATCATAACGTCGATATTTCTGGATGCCTTCACTACATCGTCTATAATAATTATATCGTGGTTTTGGAATGTAAAACTGCAACAGTCATCATTTTGAGTAGTCAACTACATGTTAGCCTACTCTGTGTATGTAGTTTATGTGTGATGTTGGGATTTATTGGATTTTTATCATTTGCATAAATGTATAGCCGTGTGTAAAATACAGTGATAAAGAACTTGTGAAAGAAAGTAGGAAATCGGTATACTACGAAGCAGTACAGTCTAGTGAGTATTAAAGCAAACAAAGCTAAAGAGATTAGTATGTAACACTAGAGACAAAATGTAGAAATAAATAAAATCTGCAAACACATTTGGCAAATGTAAAATTGTGTTATTTATAAGGAAACATGTTAGAGCTAAAGAGCAGTAATGTACATTTTCCAAAGAGCTCATTTAGTTGGTTGGTAACGTTTTTAATAAACTCGGAGAGCTTTCTCAGATTGTGACCTGGGTCTTCCATGTGCGATAAAATTTGGTGATTTGGTGACTAGCACAGGAAGGAATAAGTGTTTTATGTATTGTATTCAAAGCTGTAGTGTGAATGATACATCGAACTTCTGAAATAGCAGATAGGAAACTCTTGTACTGAACAAGCTTTATAGCTGAGAAGCAAGGCAGCAGCAGTTGAGACTGCAACCATCTGCTCAGCTCAGAGTTAATCATTTACCAGAAGAAAAGAAAAAACCTTATTGATGGGTAAAAGAAAGCACGACTGAAGTTTTATATACTTTTGCATTAAAAAAAGTGCAAGATAGGAATGTAGGTTGTTCAAAATTTACATTTGCGATCAATAAAAGTTGCAACACTGGAGTACATAGCCTCACACGTTCAAATATTGTGGATGGCCTCAACTGTCCCTCATGTTCTCAATTATATATTTTCATTTGTGGTCATCTCCATGTGACAGAGCAGTGTTTGGTAGTGCGAATAAGGGCCAATAAAGGCTATAAGTTAACTGAAAGCTCATGAGGCATTGCGCTCGAAGGTTGAAATTCATATTGAGTGTAACTTTATGCAAGTGGCATCAGTGCAGCTGTTTTTGCTTGGAATGCAATGAAAGTTCTTCTGTTTAGTTTTGCCTACAATCAACCATCTCCTGTAAAAAAAAATGTGCTAATAGTTTGTAACTGTGTGACCTAAGATTCTTGTAGAACTTTGTTTTAACTATGTGTAGCAATAACGCGAACTTCAAGATGAAAATTCTTAGAACCTCTAGCAGGCTGTGGTAATTAGTAGCAATTGCATACTTTCTGTGAGTAGTCTGGTGTTGCTTTAACTCCTCTTGTCATAGCTATTTGATATCGTTGAACCAACTAATATAAAAACTTTGTGCATATTGCCACATGCCATCATGTATGCAGAAAACATCCCTCTCGTCTGGTTTCAAAAAGACTTGGCTTGCTGAGCTCTCTCCATTCTTTCGGTGTTGCGGCATCACCAAGCTGTTGGCCATATTCTTTGGAAGACTTGTAGTACCAAATCATGCCTGCCAACTCTCCCAAATCGTCCTGGAAACTCCCGAATTTCGACCTAATTTTCCCGATTGCAAGAACGCTCTCTCGAATCTCCCGAAAAGTGGCCGTCGCAGCATAGGTGGTTTATTTTTATTTTTTTTATCACGCATGTATGTCAGCCTTTCTTGCTGTGACATTTGCGGCGCTGCAGAGGAGCACTGGCCACTACTCTTGTGTAGTTCATTGTAACCATACCACAGAGGACAGCTGCGTATATTCGACGCATGTAGCACCGCACATCTCGATGAAGGCGGGCAGCCGCGAGACGCGCTTGCCACCATACCAAAAGAAGGCGAGGAAAATGCTTCTACAACTTTTTCATGTCTTGCCTTCGTCCCCGCATTTTGTACGCTGGACCTGCACTGCCTGCCTAGACGTCAGTTCTGTTTGTGTTGCGGGGGGGGGGGGGTGCGTATTTTCCAGAGTTCAGTTGGAAGGTCGATGGCTGTGTCCAAAGCAAGGAAGTAGTACTTGCAAGTGCTTTTGGACTGGTAGACAGCTGGGTTCCCGCGATTTGTGACTTTAGGGAAAAGTGGCACGTGCGGATTCTGTATCACGTGCACCTGTGATGTCAGTGTTTCGTATGGTGGCAAGGCTGTCATTTTAGGGCACATCACTTTAAAGAAACATCAGAACTGCGTTCTCGCTGTGGAGTGGTAGGGCAACATCGGAACTTTTCTTCCAGAAGAGGAGCGAAGAAAGTGCGATGCGCGCAGAATGCCTATTCACAAAATTTGTCGGTGAACGAAACTTGCCGCTAAGCATTTGAAATTATGCGGTACCGTTGCTTCGAAAAATGTTCCCCAAGCGCAAGGGTGTGATGCGGTGCAGGTGGGGACGCAGGTGGGGACGTGCGGAAACAAGCTGTTATCGTCGAGGAAATGCCCAGCAGATCCCGAGAACACTGCGGTGGAAGCTTTGAAACGCCGTGTTTTTGCAATTACAGTGGATGGGAGCAAGGACAGCATGTCGCAAATGTCTGTCTCAGTAATTTATGATGCACAACCCCTCCACCCTCTACCTCCTGTAGTCTCCCGAATTTTTATGCTGCTAGGTAAGCCAAGATCATGCAGTCTTCCTAAGTGAAGTAAGCTCTCCACGGTTCATGGACATGATTTTGCTTGTCGATGCTGGCAATCCAGTTAAAATATTCAAGCCAGTTATAAACATTTTACAAAATATTCTTGTCTGAAGCATATAGTAGGGAAGACTGGCCATCGTGGCTTTGTTTCGCCCCTTTCGTAGTTGATATCCTTATTTATCGTCTCGAAGATAAGGACTGAATTCAGGTTGTAGCTCTTGTAGGCGGTGGCTGCTTGGTGTGGCAGCAGTAGCTGTCTTTGAGTTGTTAGTATTGATGGCGAGAACTTGAACAAAAGTGCATGTACCCAGCACCTCCACCAGTTGTCACTGGCAACCAAGGAGGCCAGCTTTCTGTAAACTGAACCAGATAAATGCTCTTTTTTTCATCCACTCCCAAAAGCCTACGTGCTGCAGCAAGTGGTTGATGCATGATGACATGTGGCATCATCTTTCTGCACCATGCCCTACAAATGAATATAGTGCTTGCTTTTGTTTGTGTTATTTTTGAAATTTCAAATCAAGGGGCTTGTGTTTGCATTGGCGGGGTTGCGCTCTTTCTCTGCTGGGCCCAGGTGGTGGGCATAATGCGTGTCAATGTTGAGAAAGTTTTGGAACGAGACCAGAAGCTGTCCGACCTGGATGACCGCGCAGGTGAGAAAACAAGAGTGCAGGCCGCATACTGCAATGCGCCGCCACAGGTTCGTGTGGAAGGACATTCAGAGCTTGTAACAACACAGATGGAACGAGGGTCATTGCCTGGAGACGGCAGTCTTAGCAGCTTGGCAAAGCGTCATGTGCTTGCACGTCTGGAGAGATCTCCAGGCTTGAATGTATCGGAAATTCTAAATCTACGAAGCCATGTGGAAGCAGCAGTAATCAATATTTTTGCCTTGGTAACCTTAAAAAGATTTTGCACTTGCTGCTGATCTGTTGCGCTGAAGTTTCAATTCTAGTTTGCCCAGAAATAGTTCAAGCACAATCGCCCATTAATCCTGCCCTCACAGATGAACACTCCAGTGGCACGAGTTGATTTTTGTCTGACTGGTTGTTGCCTAATGTTTAATTGGGGTGAACCTGACCAACAACTTTGTGTTCATATCGACACCCTTGTGTCCGTAGCGAACAATGTTTACTGAAAAACTCGGCCATTCTCAGAAGTTTGAGTGAAAAAAGAAGTGCTAGTATAAGCACGCAATCATTATAGGTCGTTAGATTAATTATGTAGATCATTTAATAATTTAGATTGTTACTTACCAAGTTTGTGGTGCTTTACTATTCGGTAACATTTTCGATGAATGAGATTAACAGTTCTTGTCACGATTGCTGCCGAAAAGCACAAGACGATATAGCGGGCCATTGTACTGGCCATAAGGGTACATCAGTTCCTTCTGTGGTGTGCATGCTGTGGACGTCTTTGCCGCAGCACCTGGAGCGATTTTTTTACACATGTGCACAGATTGCTTTCATTCGTGTAATACATGGTTTAATAGTGTCGTCTGAACCTGCTTCACAAGTGTGCCAACACGTGCTTTGTAGTCCTTTCTTGTTTTTTTTTGTTTTTTTCGCAGGCAAGCATTCATACTAATAAAAGCCCTCGCCTGTCTCTTTCACAATCCTCTGTCCGTTTCTCATTTTCTTGTGTCTCCTGCAGCCACGGTAAACCTGTGGCGAAGGAGGGATGCAGTGTTGCGTGCACATGTTTCCGTGTTCTGCTCTCTTCTTAGTGCAATTTTCTTCCTTGTGTCTCTCTCTTCCCGTCCTGTGCCGCCCTTCCCGGCGTCTTTAGGTTGTGGATATCATGCGCACAAATGTGGAGAAAGTGCTGGAGAGAGATCAGAAGCTGTCGGAACTGGATGATCGCGCAGGTAACTCGTCGACAAAGGTTGCACTCTCTCTCTCAGCTTCCTCGTGCGCTCTACTTCAGACTATGGTGTCCCCCTTCTCTCTGCCTGTTTCTGTGCTTCTGCACTTGGATGTGCTTTCTGTTCTAAACCCACGTTCTTCTTTGAGTTTGTGATCTTTGGTTTGAGGGTGTATGCTTCTCGTAGTGTCGTTGCTTTCCGATGTACGGCTTTTTTGTTTTTGTGGTTTTGGTTTTGGTTTGTTCCTGCCTGTCCTTTCGTTGCGTTCTAAAAGTTTCTTGGAACTTTTTTTTTGTTCATCGCTGAAACCTCCTTTGCATACTGCCAGCAAAGCACATGTTGTGAACTTGCAATAAGCCATGCTGATTAAGCTTTCAGGACTAGCAAAGGGCCCCGAGGCTAACTAAGCTACAACAAGGTCGTGAGGTGGGGCATACTTTTGAAATGAGCGAAACTTCTGAAAGTCATTCAGCCAATGCATGACTGTCTTTTTTTGGAAATTGTGCTTCAGAGCCTAACGTCGTCGGGCAGGAGTTTGGCTCACCACATCAAAACCTTTGATCCGGAATTACAGGTTTTAGTTTCGTTAGAAGGCAATTGAGCTGATGGTATGATGTTAAAAAAAGCAGCGAGCATGGGTTGAAAATGGATTAATAGCTGGGAATGTGTGGTGGTCACTCTACAACAGGCTCGCAACATGCTTAAAATCTCCATGCTGTCTAGAAAGTGAACTCGGAACACTTCTTCTGCAGAACATAATGCATATTTTCCATTTATTAGAAACATTCAGTGGGGAGTTATTCAGCCTTCTTGGCCACTTAGTTTTTCTCACAGTATCGAGAAATGGTTTTTTGCGTTAATACAAGCTTTAGTTGGTGCAAACGTGCTTCTGGTTGTGGTGGCAGCCAGTTTGAGCAAGTGCCTTGTCCGTAGCAAGAGGAACTCCTTGAAATATCCAGTAGCACCTGGGTCTTCAACTAACTTTTAAGGTTCCATTTGGTCTGCCTAACTATGTAGTTAACAAGCCCAGTCTATGCTAGCTCTGACATTTACTCTTGGTTGGTTAACAGCTACACAAACATGGTGAGACCAGCCACCTTAAACTAGTGTAGCAAGCAACATTGTTCTTAAAAACATTTGTAGCATTAACATTTCATTCTTTGCGCCTACTTAGCAGGATGTCCTTAACATGTCCAGAATGCTTGCCTCTATTCCACTCATGTCTGTAACATGTTGTCCCTTTTATATGTTGCTTGTGTATGTGTTTTTTTATCTACTGCTTTTTTTCTGGCCCACTGTTAATTACGGTCGGTTACAGCCTAAAAATAAATGTAAGCTCCGCCCACAGCGGTCACTGTCTTACCAAGGTCTCTCCCAGGCAGAATTATCATAAATGTTTTGTTAATTGCAATCACTTATTTAGGTGGTGTCGGGACCTTTAAAGAATTTCAGGCATATCACTTGGCTTTGCAGGCTCGTGTTTATTTTGATGGTTTTCGGTTAGAAAATTTTACTTGGGGAAACTTTATCGAAAATTCCGTCTTCACTGCTTTGCCAAATGGAACATTTTATCAAGAAATGGCGAACTTTCAATTTAGGATAGCTGTATTCTTTGCATTATCAGGGAAAGTATGCTTACATATAAAATGGAAATAGCCAATTATTGATTTGTTGTACAGGTGAATGACAGACACGCTGCAGTACTGTGGGCAAAGTGCGTATTTATTCTTAGGTTGTAATCGGCCAAAGTTGGGTTACATTGCTTAAGGTGGATCCACGTGACGCATATCCTTGTCATTTTCATGCAGAAGGATTTGAAAACCAACACTGACACAATATTTCTACTCAAAAAGGGCCGTGCCACTGTCGGCTTCTGTAAATTCTTTGCGGTAAGGGGAAGGTGTAGAGAGGGAAGATATTTTGTTTACTTACCACGCAGCTTCTCCATGTCACCATTTACATTAGTTGCGTGGGTCCTGATAACATTTGGCCAACAGGACGGAAGTCTTTTGTGAATCCATCTTAAAGCGTATGTGATCACCTTGTTGCCTTAAATGACTTCGAAAATGTTTGTTGTGCTTCATGCGATGCTTCATTCATACGGGTGCCTTACACCGCAACTGATTCAGTGCAAATCAAACTAGGTAATGCCACCTATTTCTTTTGAAAGCTCTCGACCTCAATCCGACTGTCTTTGCACTCACATTGCCCTTTCTTTGTATCAGAAAAAAAATTCATAGATCTGAACTGCTTTGAAGTATTGTAAATAATTATTGAAGCAGTAAAAGTTAAAGCTGGGCAGCTTTGTTTTCATGAAGTTAAAGTGGACAAAAAGATGACTTGCTGCTGGCAGAACCTCAACTTACAACCTTGTGAAGGGACATTTACTTAAGGTTGTACAGGACTTCTTGGCAGTAACCTCAGACTACCCAGAGCAAAAATTGCGAGTTCAACTTCTAGATGTGGTAGCTCCATTTTGTTAACGACAGAGTGCTATACTACTTTTGTACCATTTTTTTAGTGCTCAATAAAAGGACCCTGCAATACTTTTCAAGTGGCCATTTATGGATTCATTAAAGAAAAGTATTATTGCCTCAGAATTCACCACCACAAAATTTTTTGGAATTCGTCCAGAACGAGCAGAGTTACTAAGACTTGTATCATGCTACCATTGCATTCTCTTTTTCCTCTTCCCGACCAAAGCGCTGAAAGTTATGCAGGGAAGGATGGCACGGAGAAAGAAAAGTGTCACACGCGCCTCGTGACCTTGAGCACTTTTTTTCTTTCTTTATTTGAATACGAGAGTTTTTGGTGTGATTGGGCACGCACGTGAGGACAAGTCATGACCTCTCACAGCAAACCCTGTAACTAACAAGTGCCCCATGCTCAAAATCAGCCAGTTGCTGATGCAATGTTTCCTATGATTTTGGGTATCCTGCGTAATTTCACGAAAGAAAAGAAAGCGATTTTAGATGAGTTTGAGAATTTATCGCAAATTACAGACTGCGAGCTCCGCTATAGTGTTTGGCTCGTGGAAAGACATTTGGCTTACGTGTTCTCGCGAGCCTCGACTGCAGATCGACAGCGTTTTCTGATCATGCTTAGAAAGTGTTGCAGGGCCTCTTTAATAGAGAGAGAGCACGTAGTCAAGGCTTAGCCACAGTGCTGCCTAAATCTTGGAGCCCTTGCATTCAGACATTCTCTCAACTTTTAAGTAGGGTGTGTAAGTGCTGGTGCTTATTCTTTTTGAATGAACTGACTTTCTTTTGAACAGTAAGCCAGTCCTGCTACTTGTAAAGCGTTGTACAGCCTCTAAAACGTGAGAGAAGCAGCTAGTGTAGTGAAATTCCGGTTCGAAAATGTTTGTCTTGTGCTTGCAGTTTCTATTCATCGCGTGCACTTGCAATAGCAGATCATTTGAATGTTGCTAATTGGCATAATATTTGTGTGCGTGTGTGTGGCCCACTCGTCACTCCCACAAACAGATGCCTTGCAACAAGGTGCTTCACAGTTTGAGCAGCAAGCTGGAAAACTGAAGAGGAAGTTCTGGTGGAAAAACTGCAAGGTGAGCTGACCATGCATTTGTTGTTTCTTGTGTGGATATACGCGAGAACAGTTGCACTGAGTTTGCATTGAATCTGGGTTGCTAGCTTCCGGATGCTTCGTGATGGTAGGGAAGGTTATCTAAATTAATAATTAGCACGTGGTGCCGATCTTGTGGGCCATAGTATTGGTTCTTGAAATCAGCAGTGACACGGTACTTGCTTTCATGTGTCTTACAGCAAAACAGAGGGCACAAGCTTTATTTGAATCAACTTAGAGGTTCCATAACAATGTTCTGTTTGTGCAGTATAACTCCTCTGATAACATTGTTCATGTGACCTTAAGTAAAAAACAGCGCAGCAGCCAGAAAGCATTGTGTGAATATGCTGTTAAAATAGTAGAATTGCTGCTAAATAACACATTTCAGACACCTATAGTTGAGAAGAATTTATTCATCAGTTCGTGTGCGATTCAAAGCAGTGCATTGTGGGGAAATGCGAGATCTTTCATGCATCTGAAAGAACCAGACCCTTTTTTGAGCACCTGGACGCCATTGTGGCAGTCTACATCACCAGACTAATTGACGTACCTCCTTAGCTCATCCATTGCAATGACAGTTCACCACGTATCAGGCAGAAACAATGCAGGAATGTTTTAGGAAGGTGAAGAGGTTTTTTATGGGACACATGCCTGTAGATTCTATGCTTGGACGGGTCTCCAAGAAAGTTGTACGCTGCAATATTTAAAGATGAGGAACTTATAAATGGCGTTCTACGGTAGTTCAATGTAGCCATCTAAGTGAGCTTTTTTCTAATGTGCTTTTTTGACAGTTCATTAAGGTCAAGGTTACTGAACAGCCGTGTCACACTGTTACAACTGTCTGAATGCCGTGCCCTTCTCTCCCTTCATTTCTTCTCTCTCTCTCTCCTTCTCATGCAACCTTGCTTTTCTTTGGATAATGCTCACATCTGCAGATGATTGCCATAATGGTGGGGATTGGTGTAGTTGTTGTAGTGATTATAATTGGTGAGTATGGTGTCGTGTGCAGTCTTGCACTGTACCAATTGGCATGGGCCTCCGTCGGCCATTCTCTTTCTTTCACCTTGTGCATGCCCCTGTCCGAGAGTTTTCTCCATGTCCTGCCAGCCAGAAATTGAGCAAGAATCGTTGGGGTCAGCTAGTCCCTACTTAGTGGGAGCTGCTATTCTTCATTAGGACCAAAAAAAGGCACTTATTTTAAAACGGTCGCAACGACGCAAAAGCAACAGTAGCATGAGTTCAGTACCAGACCTTTGCTCAGTTTTTCTTCAGCCTACGAATTCTCACCCCAACAAAGCTTCGACGCTTTTAGCCGTTGACGGTAAGAACTGCATATGTAAATGTGGTTAGGCTGTCATTCTGGCTACACATAAGTGACAGGCTGTAACTGCAGTGAACATACCCTTGTAACTTGAGTCTACGGGTGAGGCTGCCATTTCGTAAGACTTGTTTTACACGGTCCTGGATGCTTAGTAGTCTTCGATACCCTTGCACTGCGTGAAGCTAGGTCTTATGTTTCTTGTTTTCGTTTTCTTTGCTTACAGATGTGGGCCATCTTAATCGGGGTCATTGCAATCATAATCATTATCATTATTGGTAAGCCTGTGTTTCTTTTATTTTCTCGTTCAGTTATTCCAAGAATTTTCTTTGTACGTCTTGTTTTTTGTTTAGTTTCTTGTGCTTTGTTTCTAGGGCAGAAATGGTTGGTCACTTGCGTACAGGCAGGCACTGCCATCGTTATTTTTCATCTTACTGTTTTGCTATTTTGCCCTGTGTTGTTTTGTGTACGTTTTTTCTCGGGACTTAGAACGGAGGATTATTGACACACAGTATGAAGGCACTTGTAGGTGTTGTTGAATTTTTATTTTAAAAATCAGGTGTGAGCTGCAACTCTTCTTCCAGCCTAAAGGCCGGGCGAAGTAAACTGGCACTGATAGCATGGCCATTGGCAGGCATGTGGGAAAGAGCACTTGCTCCACTCCTCCCCACCAAGTCATGCCAGCTCTCAGTCTCTCACATCCACAATGCAACACATGTCACATGCATACAGGCAGACATACACCCCTCAAGACGAAATTCTGCCAGCGTTCACAGCTGAAACTGAAGGTTCTTTCATTGCCCTTCCCCCTCCCTTTTTTTATGTGCAGTTTACGTATAAATCTATGAAAAGCTCTGAAATACACGTGTCTTGTTCATCATGGCACAGGTTTCATGTTATAATATTCGACTGTTTCTGTGCCTTGTATTGCATTGTATGGCAGAGGCTGCCACATGTGCAGTGGCTTTTACTAGTCATTCTGTGGGACTCATTCTAACACCGTTGAAACTAGTTAGTCTGTACCGAAATTTTTGTTCATGTTTAACTTGTGGCTCAGAAATTAATTTCAAGCTCATGTTGCTTTATGGCAACTAGTCTACACCGAAATTTTTTTCATGTTTAACTTGTGGCTCATAAATGAATTTCAGGCTCATGTTGCTTTATGGCCGAAATGTGGCAATAATACTCTCGTGCCATTGCAGTCTTTACATCTGCGGCATTTTCGGCTGGCAGGTCAAATGCTTCTGGCGGAGAAACTACCTGTCGGATGGGCAGATGTTTGTTTACCTTTGTTGCATGCCTTTGTTTGTCCTGTAATGTGCTGTGCCAAATGCATGCTGTTTCATCTGACTGCCGAATGGCTTGATCTGCATTTTGCTGGTGATGATGCCATATGTTGAGGAAAGGACAAGCCGCCGCCCCATGTTGAAGCCCCCCCGGCGACCTCTTCTATTCTAAATGCGCTGCTCTAATACCCGATGATGATAATGTCGCCCCTCATCCTCTACACAAATTGCAACACCACATATGCAACAAATGTGGCATTTTGTTGACTGCAACATATTCAGTGCAGACTCTTTCCAGAGGCTGCCCATTTTGTTCGCCATGCTAAGCTTGTTCACATTTAGATGTGGACCATGTAAATAATGCTCCTTGCGCTAAACAATGCCACCTACTATTCCGTTGGGGGCACAAATCCTCTGTTGTCGAAGAATGTGCCTGTAGTTTTTTGTTCAGCGGTAATTTTTCGCTATGTTTCTGTGTATATTCTAAAATCTGATGGTTGTACTCGTCCCCTTAACTCGACGAACATGTAGGCAACAAAGCAGCGTTGCTTTAAAAGTGGGGATTAAACTGAAAATAGACTATTTCTGTCAATTACCACAAAGTGTTGCTAATGCCAGAGTTTTGCATTTGTTGTAATTTTGCGAAGCATGATTTCTCTCAAAATGTTTATTTGTTGCAAAATAAACGCGTAGGGGTTAGTATATACAGAAGGAGGCCCCATAGCACAAAGCTGAAAGGGGACCTCCTGTCAAAAATATACGGGTTGATAAATAAAACAAAATGGCAGCTAAAAAACTGCAAGTAATCTTAATAATAATTTTCATGTAGAAAATTACTGCAGAGGTGCATACTAATGGCAGAATTATTTGTAATCCTTTGCAAGCGCTAGCAAAAATAACTAAGCATACGTTACCTCACTAGTAGGACGTCGTGCATATGTACCATTTCGATCAAAACCTAGTCTTAAGACCCCACTGCATGGATGAGATTCTGGTGTTCGTAGTCCTCAGTCATTTGTATATTAAACGAATATTAAAAAAAATGAGCTATGTTTCAAATACAGAAGTCACTTCATAGTCGTTATCTGCTATGATGGCTCAGTGCTGAGCATGCTGAACACATGAGCATAGTTGCCAAGCATGTGCACACACGTTTAATTGGCTGTAGCAACCGCATTCAGGCGGAGACCAACAGCGAAATCTCCTTTGTACCAAGATTTAGCCTTTAGGTCCACATCGAAGCAGCCTAGGCTATCTGAATTGCAATTATGCATTACTGAAAGTGAAACAAATATGTGACATACATGTGGTCCGCATCGTTTTGAGAAGTCATCGAAGAATAGATGTTGTTGGAGTCGGTCTTCGATTAGGGGATTTTGCTGTCTTGCTGAAACGTCTAGGATCTCTTGAATCGTGCCCGTCTCGAAGACTTGCTTTTGTCCTTTGCAGATGTTTCCTTTATTTAGCTCACCGTAAACTTCTGCAAAATAATTTGAGAAGAAAAAAATGTAAAGCTGCGTTAGTTTAACCAGCGGTACTGTATTTTCCTGCAAGAATGCATTTCACACCTGTAGTGCGGATATTATGCCTCGTGGAACTCTTTGCCGGAGCAGTGCACTCGCTGCAATCTGGCAAAGGTTCAGTAGCTTAGCATGGTAGACACTGAATGCAGATTTCCCATTTTTTCTGTAATTTTGACTTCACAGTAGTTGGCACACGCTAGTGCACTTTTGCCCCCTCCCCTTCCGCGATGCACGCCATTTTTCTTTCTCCACTCTTTCAGTGTGGTTGAATATCTGTACAGTGCTCACCGACTCGGCGTGATCGGCTCGTGTGGCAGCCAGTTCTTCTTGTGTGATCTGTGAATGCTGAAAGATAAATTCAGTTGAAAAGTATCAGAAAAGCCCTTCGCTTCCGTCGCTTACCCGAATGCATCGGCTGACATTCCTCAGTATTGCATTCACTCGTTGAGCACTGTATGCACGCTCATCCACTGCGAGTGAATACTTGGTGTCGATATCCAGGCCGGTGTTGTTTCACTATTCCATCAAACAAAAGCCCACTCGAGCACCTACAAAATTTTGGAGCACTAGAATACTAGTAAAGGATCTGCTACTCAGTAGATAGCTCTGTTCAAGCATAAATTATTGAACTCTTAAATAATTGCCCTGTGTTTGTCAAGTATGTTGACTGTAGTACTCTTAGTATGATTGTTCATTCTAAGGCCTGCTCTCTTGATAAAGTACACACAGCCTATGGGATTCGCCAGTAAATAATGGTCTGCCTATTTAAACCCCCGTGTTAAATGAGTTTGACGAAGCAGGGTGACAAAGAACTATAACCAGCACTAAGGACCAACCTGGCTCTTCTTAAATGTTAAAAGAAGACAAAAAAAAAACATTTTCCACCCTGGGACAGAAAACTTAATTCAAACACATTTCACAAGGAATTACGTGTAGGCTTACTGTGAAGTGTTTGGACTGCGCCGCAGTTAGTATGCATCATGAATTGGCAGATAAAAATTGAGTTTGCAATGCTTTCTAGGAAATGAGTTCCTATATCATTAAGTAGCTAAAATCACTTCACAAAGTTGTTTTGTTTTAGTACTGTTTAAAATCTTGTTTGAAATAATCCTTATATTTCTATCTTTAAGGGGTGAAATATGGCAGGTCACGTAAATTGTAAATCAGATGAATAGTGCTTGTAAAATGCAACCGGAGTGGGGAGACAGCAAATTTGAGGAAACAAAGCCAGTGTCGTCAAAATATTTTGTCTTTTTGTTGAGCTTAGGAAGTTTGCCGACGTATTGCTGATTTGAAAAGGCTGTTAAGTAGCTACCAATGCGTTTTATCATGTGGTGGCCAAGTATAGCTGCTAGGTGCAGCTATGAGTTATATAGGTTATGGGCTGGACGCAAACAGCATTACAAAATGGTTATAAGCAATATGCAAAGTAGACCAATGTCACTGGTCTCCTATGGGGTTATTCGAGTTCCTGACACTGCTGAAATTTGAAGAAAAAAAGTGAGATTGGACATGGCAAGGCAGGCCTTTGAATGCACCGACAGCTACGTAAAACTTTTTTGTTTTTTTTTGCAGGAATTCTAGGCAGAGTTCAGGAAGTCGTAATTGTTAACTGTTTCAACATAGCATATTTTCGCACCTTGATTCCTTAAAATTTAGGCATAGCTCGTATCCCTTTTTTAAGTCAGTACATTCTGTGCATTTTGTACAGTTATACGTGAGAAAATAACTATTGCTGCTCTCCTACTATTACTTGCTGCCATGGCTCCGCATGCACCCTGTTCATTGACAACTGCCATCCAGCAAGATTTCGGACAGCAATGCCCAGGCTGCCTCTTCATTGTTAATTCGCTCCTTGTTAGTAGGCATACGTCTTGACAGTTATACCAAAATTGGTGTTGAAGGGGCCCTGCAACACTTTTTCAAGTAACCATTGAATGGCCTGATTAAAAGTTATTCACTAATTGACTGCTGTAATAATTTTTAGAATCCGTCAAGTACAAGTGGGGTGGCGGACAGAATTTTATCACATACTTCAAGGGACACTAAAGAGAAACAATGACTTGGTCCAAATCAACAAACTGCACTCTGATAACTCTAATGCTACATGTTTCACTACAATCAGTTCATTATTAGCAGAGAAAAGCAAGGTGAAGATTCATTTTTAAATTTCCCGCCGAAATCTCTGCA
Organism: Rhipicephalus annulatus; assembly: GCA_013436015.1. Classification (NCBI taxonomy): domain Eukaryota; kingdom Metazoa; phylum Arthropoda; class Arachnida; order Ixodida; family Ixodidae; genus Rhipicephalus; species Rhipicephalus annulatus. Next base: position 534,766 of record WOVY01001456.1, on the reverse strand, counting down.
CTTGACATCAGAAATTTCAAAGGGCATTTTTTATTTATTTTCACAACGTTGACTCTGAAATTTTCTGAAACTTCGTTTGCTAGGTCTATGGCTCCCGCAGATGATGTACTTGATTTTTATCTACTAGAAGCTACACAGGACCCGGTAGATGCCTTCAAAATCTATGACGTTGTGGTCTTATGTTCAGGAATCTAGAGGTAGCGTCCCCACCTGCATTTTCTTTTCACACGTTTTCTCGCTTACTGAGCGCCGTGTCGTTATAAGAGTGACATTATAAGAGTGGCATGGTAAAATTGTACTTTAATAATATCCGAAAAATAGTTTTGCTTTTTAGTGTCCCTTTAGCGACTCTTTCCGTTTGTATCAGCGAGCCTGCTGTTAGCTATGCTGGGGCTGGTAGGACGAGGCGGCAAGAAGCTATACCTTATAATCGTCACGCATCATGACCAGCATAGTGTGCGCTTCCCTACTTCTTGAAAATTAAGATTTACGGCATAGTGGGGTAACTTGCTTGTGTACTTGTATTAGTTGCCCCAAGAGAACCTACAACAGGCTCAGAAAAGGCTGCTCTTACAGCTTTTGTTTTCACTGTGCTGAGTGTTCCGCACAGGTGGCAATTGTTTTCTTCAAACGTGCAGCTTACTACTGTCGGTGAGGCCCTGAGCGAGCATGTGGGCACGTAGCGGCATCCCATGGTGGCCACTGTAACTCTGTGACTCGCGATGCTCAAATCAGCGAATGGCCGTTGGGTTTGGTTTTACAGAACAATCATTTGTCGGGGGAATGCGGGAACCATTTCCAGCTGACAGAATAGTAAATTGTAGGACATGTGCTCTGCGCCATAATGTTAGGCCCACGTGTTCTCGGGAGCCTCGACAACCACTTCGCAGGGTTTTTGGACCGTGCTGAAAGTTTTGCAAGGCCCCTTAAAACAGGTGTGATTTCGCACGGAAGACAAAGTATTATCAATGTTTATTCATTATTTAAATCGGCGGTGTTACCATAGAGAGCCTAAAGAAGAATCACCACTGCAACTTGCGGTTTAGTATGGGCACATCAGGGCATGCCACCCAGCTAAAACTCCATGCATGAGCAGTGATTGCTGCAGTATTGGCAGTGGTGGGATGGTAATTGTAACCATGGGAGGATAGTCGTCGGACTATAATGGCAGGACAGTCGTAGGGCTTCAATGGCTGGACGATGATAGGACAGTAGTAGTAGCGACTGCAATAGGGTGGTAATGATAAAACAATATGGTAATTGTGGGACAATGACAACATGGTAATTAAAGTGCAATGGCAGTACGGTAATGCTAGGACAACAGTAGAACGCGTTTTTTTTTTTAACTAATGCTTGCAGCCATTCTGGCTGTCTTTCTCACTTGTAGCTGTTGCTCTTGTGTGTGAACTTGACCTCTTGCCTTCATTTTCACATTACTGTCCTTGTGCCTTTCTCTTTCCCTCTCCCCTTGGCCATCTCACTCTCACCTTCACTACCATATCCATCTCTCTCTCTCTCTCTCACGTACACGTTCCTACCCTCTGTCGTGTTGTGGCCGTGCGCGCACAGCATGGTTCATGACATAAGAGGTGGTTTTCGGCCCTGGGGGGAAGCACCCAAGAACTCCAAGAAGGCCGTTCGCCCTCTTTTTTTGCCGACTGGTTCTTCTTCCTCTTCGTGGTCTGCTACTGCACCACCTCTTGAGGAACATTCAATTTTCTGCTCTTGTGTTTTTCTTTCTCTCTCGCTTGGATACTTTGGACCACTTTCCTGAGTTTTGAATTTGTTGACACTTCTCGGAAGCTGCCTACCCTGTCCTTTACAATGGCACTACGCACTGTGTTCATCACAAGGACTACTCGGATCTAAAGAAAAAATGCTGTAAACCGTGGTCATCACGTTGTGGTTATGTATCGCGTCGTTACTTAAGTGCACCCAATTTCTTACAAAAGCCCTCAGTCTTGGCCCGCTGCAACGGCTGTACAGCGGCTAACGACAGCATATTTTTTTCTCTCGTATATTGTTCAAGGCTTTGGTGTTAAGTAGATTTGTTTGTTATTGCGGTATTTTTTTTTCACACTCTGTAATTGGCTTTCGGCCTCTCGCCTCATCGTGGACTTAACAAAACAAATGCCGGCATTTTATCTTCTGTGATGACCACAGTAGTTTTTCGCATGTCGATATGTGTATTCGTTTTCAGCTATTGAGCTACTTACGGCTGATGGAAATATTATTATTGACCACCTAGTGGCATTTTGTTCCTTACGCAGTATCGAATGCAGTGGGTATTTGCACTCCTCACAAGTGTATTAGTATGTGCTTTAAATGATGGTGCGGCTGGGGAAGCTTGCAAATCAGTGTTTCTTATACAGTCAATTTCTATTTGACCAGTGAAGAGGAAGAAAAAACAATTTTTCATTTCTCACAAGATAAACTTAATTGCTAGTATTTTTATTTTTTATCTTGCATAAGAGAGGCTGCACTGTATTTTTTTGGAGATGTTCACCTTGAAGTGAAATTAGCCTATACATTTGTCTCGCAAAGAGATAGATATATGGGGGAGGGGGTGTAGGTTGTGCTTGAGGTAGACCAGAGTGCTTATTTGTGACCATTCATGGTACATGATTTTTTTTTTCGTTTCGTTATTGCATTACGTTAGTGGCCTATAGCATTATGAAAGAGAACAGGACAGTTGTAGCTCTTTAACACTTTGTTACACAGTGATCACACTTCGATACGAGCAACTTTTTTTTATTATTTGCGGTGGAGGTGGGGCGAGGTCGTCGGCATATGAATCTCTGACAATGGAATGCAGTGACACATTTAACTGCAGATGTTCGGCTGTGTGCAGTTTGTTTAACATGTATGTTTGTGTATGTGTGCGCGTGCTTACAGCTTGGTGTGCAAGTGTTTTGTGTATGTTTGGCCTGATTGTAATTATGTCTGTGGCTTCATTTTCTTTTTTCTTTGCTGGTGTTGTTGTCGGACGATGTATAATATTAAGTGTCTGGTGTGCTGCTTCTGTCCAGTGTCGGCAGTGTTTGCTCATGCAAATTCCATTAACAACGGGGAGCAGTCTCTGTGTAACGTACTATAAAAAAATTGCTTTCTGTAGCTTCTTTTGCAAAATACGGTATAGATGTCGCTACTGTCTGAGTACTCACTCACAAATGCACATGGTGCGATGCCACGACTTGGTATCCTCTGAAATTATTGGTGGGCTTGAGCTGCATTGCTGGAACATTCATGCAAAATGGCATAATGCATTCATGCATAGTGGCAGCGTGGAATAAAGTAAACAGAGGCATACCAGCAAGACAAATACTTATCCTCTTTGTATGTGTCCTCTGCTTAATCTTTTGCGCTGCTGTCGTGCGCGCATATTGGAATGACCAGCTATTTACTTTCTTAGTTCTGCTGCAAAGCACTAGAGCATAAGATTGGGTGATTTGCTAAACATTTTGGTGTTGCCGAGTTCTAGCAAGCTGTTAACTGCTTACAAGCTGCGCTTCAGAGTATTGCAAGTGTCAATTGTGAGCTTTCTGACATGGTGGGCCTACAGTCTTGTAAGAAGTTCTCAAAGCCGCTCCTAGGGGGACAGTTTATTACGGATGTTTGTTTAATACATTTGGAACATTTTCAGAGTGGGCAGCATTGTCCTTTGCTGTCTATGGGGCTTTGGTGAAGCAAAAGCTCCCCAGAGGGCTTAGTGGTTTATTTTGATAGTCGGTTCCTGAGCAGCTCTGAAGCTTTTTACTGTCTCAGTGCTGGAATGGGGCTTGAGGAAGATATGTGCCGTTGTCAGACAGCCTGCTTCTGGCTATTATTAACCATTGTGTGCATGTTTCTATGCATACTTATATGCCTGTTACTTTGAGTCCTCGTTGGCCTGGCAATTAAGACTCTGCTGATAGTGTTATTGCAGGATAAGACAACACTTCATGAAGACATCTGCGAAGTGTGTCATGCTTGAAGCCTTGACTCTCATCTAAGCACCAGTGTCAAATTTTCTTGTTTTCTAAAATGCACTGTAGTGCCTCAGCCTCTTTAGGCCACGTTACCTCACTTTTTTGCCTGTAGCTTCTTATTTTCTGGTTGCATGTGGCAAGTCCTCCCTAGCTCCAGCTTTTTCGATTTTTCTCATAACATTTTGACAGCTGTTTTTCTTTCATAGTGCTGGTCATTTTGTTAGCCAAGGGGACACTTATGGACAACTTTCTTGAAGTTTGAGAAGGTGCTACAAAGGCATAGCGCACAAATGACCATTCCCCCCCTCTTTGCCCGTCCCTCCAGAATAGTCCAAGAGTCATGTTTTTTTTACTGGGACAGTATTTTATGTGGCATGGCATTTATCGAATGAGTTAAAAACTACACCACTCAGTGTTGATGCAAGTTATATTGCTCTATTAACAGAATATTAACTCTCATTCACTTTTGAATAAATAAGTGAAAATAGAAAACGAGGTCAAGCATCTTCTACATACTTTGCTTTAATAATAGATGTTCCTCAATCTTCCCGTTCATTGCCATAGAAAGTCAGTTGTAGTTACCAATTGCAGAGCCACTGAGCTGGAAAATCAAAATGTATTGTTGCAACAAGTTAAACTATTAATGCGAGACCTAATTTGAAAGGATGTTGGCAGGAATGTTGAAGGAACTAAAATTGCTTGCGTAGCTGTACAGATGAATGCGAATGTCTATAATTGTTCTATAGCATTACTGCATGACTTTCATTCTCTCTTAATGCATTTGAAACCGTTATTGTACCAGCTTTAAAACCAGCTTTCCTGGCATTTATGGCTCTTGTATAGCCAAGAATTGGCTGTGGTATCCCAAACATATCATAACTCGCTGGATTAGTTGTAGCAAGCGAGAGCCGTAGGTTTGTCTACTTGTGCACCTAATTCTTGGTGGTGTTGGCAACTTGACAGTTGCATGCAATTTTGTGAAAAACTGGGAGGTTTGTGGGCTTGATTGCATGCCTTTTAAGTTGTAGTTGGGTTACTTTGCTTCGGTTTCAACATTTATGGTACAATAGTACTGTTTTCTTTCCTCCTTTTTTCCCACTTTTATTTTCTTTCCCACTCCTTCTTCCCTATTTCCCCCCCAAAAAACTTAGTTTGGGCTTCGACGGGCTAAAAAGGGGAAAGCAGGCGCAAGAGAAAAATGAAGCCAACTTGAGGAAGAAGGAAGAGGCACGTCGCACGAAAAATGACAGATTGACAAAATGTTTCGCCCCATTATTCTGTGCCGCTCTCCACCTCACGAGACTGCAACTCTTGGCAAGTGGGGCCATCGTCCCGATCCCTTAGCATCGCAGAATCGTCGCATTGCTCGGGGACGAAACTATTCTCCCCCGGCACGACGAACTGTGGCATCCATTGCTGTGTATTGCATCGTTTGCTATTGTTCTCTTTCTTGTACTTCTGTTGCGATGTCGGATTTTTTTTTCCCCAGCTGGTATTGATTTTAGATGCTAGCTGTATAGCACTCTTTACTGCTACTTTAGGTTGAAAGCTGGTGAAAGATGCAATGCTCATGTGTATTTAAAGGAGCTCGGCCATCCTTGTGCAAATATTTTCTGGGGTAACGTCTTTAAAAAACTGACTCGAGTACCCCTACTGAAGTTTGGCTCCTGAACAAATTATTGTCGCTGCCTTCTACATCTGTGAATGTGCAGTAGTTGGTACTGTTTGTTCAATATGGAGTGGCCACAAATTCGGAAAACTACGCCTGCTATATTGGGCTGTATAAGGCAGTCAGTCGAGCATTCTTTTTAGTCAATAACCTTTCACAAGCTATTGTTGTTTATAGTAAGACATTTGATGGGCATTCAGAATAAATGTTCTGCGATTGGCACCTGGACTTTGCTAAGGCTCGTAGTTCTACCGTTTTTGCTAGCAGATTTGAAGCGGCAGGCAATGCGTTTCACATTTTGCATTGCCTCAAGAAGCATGAAACTTTTTTTTGATTGAGAAATTCGTCAACACGGTGGCTGAATGTTTCTCTTTGCACACAGATTGGAAGTGTGCCGCGAGTAACAGGAGTTGCCAGACTGCTCAACCAAACACGACGCTGCGGATGACTGGTCTCGATTTGAAAGATTCTACGAATGCCCGCTTCTCATTTTTAGGGCAAAGAACTCTGAGTCCAGGTGCCACTCGCAGTTTATTGAAGCCACGTTAGCTAAAGCAACATGGCTAATATGTTACTGCAACGTACAGAGCGTGGCCTTTTGTTTTATCGCTGCTGTGGCAAGAACATATCTACAGACACGGGCCTTCACGAGGCCCAGACCGTGTGACCTCTCGAGAACTTGTGTGGTCGCTCGCGTCTACTTAGCTTCGCCTCGCAAGGGGGATGTCTGTTGTTAAGCGAAGGGGGCACTTGCTGGGGCTTGCGTCCTAGTTGCTAGATTCTTGTGTTGTCGCTTCTCTTTTTCTTCTATGTTCTTGTTTCTGTTGCAGTTTATGCATCCACCTCAACCTCGTCGACAAAGACCAAGTGACCATCTTTCCTCTAGCCTCGGGTATCGAGGCTTCAGTGCACTTTTTTTTATGCCCGACTTCGCCTTTGTGAGAGAAGTGTGCAGCTGATGTTTCTTAACTTGTCAGTTTGCTCTCGGCAGTTTAAGGGAATCGTGGAGGGCTCCTTGTGTGACTTACTGGCTTTCAGCATGCTTTTTTTTTTTTCACCCGCTTGCACTGCTTGGCTTGTAATTAAAAAGGGATGGCTGCAGAGCTGCTTTTTGTTAATGCTATCTATATAGGTACCATTGTTGTAAATGCGCGATATTCAAATTGAGCTCTCGTACTACTGCCGTTGTTTCGGGGCTCACTGTGAATTTGGTGTGTACTATTGTTGATGCAGGGAACCGAAATTGAGTCTTTCTCTCTTTCTCTGCTTATGAAGAATTGTGTGTGCGTGTAGATGTGTGCATGTGTGAAAGAGCCACTGTATGATTTAGCATGTTTATTCTTCAGCAAGTTGTATTTATTCAGAAGACTGCCAGCATTGTAACATTGTGACTTCTCTCCTTCCTCTGTGTTGCATGTACATAAATAATGTAGTTACCATTAAAGCTAGGACAGGAGCAACAGCGTTCACACCATTTCAGTGAAGCATGGGACTTCGAGAGCAATGGTGGACTGCTCGATCGCATAGGTCGTATTAGCAAGGGGTTCTGCAATGCAGCGTACCGTTGAACCGATTGCAAAAAACTAAGTTGTAAGGTAGTGCTACGTATGCTTGCCTGTGTTCAATGTAGTTGTGCCCTTCGATGCATGCAACTCATTGCTTGGTGTGAATGCAGCTTCAATGGAAATGGCGTTTTCTCTTCCCACCTGAAAAGAACTGACGAGGTTTAACACGTGCACGTTGAGTTATTCGCAGTTGAGTGCAGCAGTATACAACCTGATGCCCCGTTTTAGTGAAGTCGGTGATTGCAAATCTGCTGGGTGCATTGTGCCTTTTGATGCTTTGTGACATGCGTTGCTTGGGCAGGTATTACGGACAATGCTGGTGAGAGCAAAGAATTGGTAACACCATTGTCCAGCTCTAAATCGAAATCCTAGGTGGTGACTATCCCGTCATATGTTGGGTGGCTGTACTGGTGCACTCAGTTGCGCGCACGTGCCTTTTAACTGGCATTCCACGCTTTGGCAATTGACACAAGTGCAAGAAATCTGTAAGTTGGCTTTCCCGCAAGAGTATTTTCCAACCGAAAACTCTCGTTCACATAATGTTCTTCTCACTCAGTGTGTTTACCCCTCGACATTCAAGGGTAAGTCCCCGAGTACGGCCTTTCAATAGATGTCGCTACTCGTACTGAGATTCGTAGCGCGCAGAGAGAACAAATGAAAGGCAAGTGGGTGTTGAATAGGAAAAGTAATTATGCTAATCTGTGAATGAGGCTGCTCAGTTGGAAAATATTTGCTCACGCATGTGCATGTTTTTGCAAAGTGTCGATTCCGTTTTTTTTTTCTTTCGCTTGTTTCAGTGGCTGTGGAAGAGTGTAAACGGGCGAGTGCTATTGTAGGAGCTCTTGTTTTAAGGAATGAGCACGACGCTTGGCTTGAGCACACTATAGTGTAAAGCTTGTAGAACGGTCGACTTGCCATCGAGTATTGACACCCTTATTAAGATCCTATTACCCGTGGCGAGACGTTGCCGAAGCAGCTATTTGTTGACATGTGCAGCCGCACATTTGTGAGCCACTTGTTTTTCTTTTCGTATCTTTTTTTTTTTTTGGGGGGGGGGGGGTACTAGTTCAACTGCTGCTCGCAAAAAAAGCCTGACCACAGGTATCCCTGGCAGCGCGTTGCTTTTTGACGCGGTGCCCTGCCCTCTCCCTACGGAGAGAGAGTGCACGTTGCTACGCAAAGTAGCGTGCCCTCTCCCTTCATATGGGAGAGGGCTCTGCGACGCGTCAAAAAGCCACGCGCTGCAACGGATACAGCCATCTTGCTGGTATCTTGTACTTGTACAGCCATCTTGCTGGTATCACCTAGCTCGGCGAAGCGAGCCCAACAGTTCCCAGCCGTACTGCGGCTCTTATAAATAGGGTGTTACGTCGATTCGGCTGTAAATGTCTCTTATGACGTTAACGGACATCAAAGGCCGCGTGCGAGGTATTTGGGAGCAGTGTTGAGTTATAAAAGTGTCTGAACGAATACCACATGCACGCGACTGTTGGTCGTGGAATAGAATTGCACATTAGCGGGTGTAACATATTTATACGTGTAACTTTCTCGGCGGCTGTATGACTCGCAGGTCACGTGGTGTAAGTGCGAGTACTCGAGAAACTGAACCGTCGCGCATGCAGTTGTGAGGGTAGTCTTTTAACCCTCCCCCCTTTTTTTTTCAGTAAATCAGCAAAGTGTTTGTGTCAGCCGTGGTTGATTTGCGGAATCGCTAAGGACAAATTTCACCCAACTAGGAGCTTAAGAACTACGCGTGTTTAGGGTAAACGTGCGTTCCCTTAAACCATTCCAGTCCACTCCTTCCCCACGCAGCATTGCTTGAATCTACGGATTAGCTTGAATGGCGTGAATGTGTTTTGTGTGTATCTCGCTTCTCTATCTCTCCGCTTGTCATTTTGGAGTCTTTTCTGGCACGATTTAAAAAAAAAAACGCTGACAGCCGCTGTATAGCTGCATATGCTAACTGCAATTACAAACAAAACTATTCATGTAAATGTGTATAAACATAGAGGCATATATGCAGCGCACGTGGGCGTGTGTGTGTGTGTGCATGTGTGTAAACGCGTACGTTGCTGTCTTTTCGAGGTCAATGATTTTCGAGGGTTTACTGAAACAGTACGGTTGGGTGGTGTCGAAAACTCCGTGTGTGTTTTTTTTCGTTTTTTCCCCCCACACTTTTGTGAAACACCATGTTGTGCCACTCTGTTAAGTCTCGTTCTTTGTGTGAGCTCGTTGCTTTTTTTTTTTTCTTTCCCTGACGAATGTGAGAGTCGGTGCGTGGTGTTACGATGATGTTAATTATTTAAAAAATATTGCGAGGATAGTCTTGGGAGAGAATAATAAAAGCACTAGCCTTTGAATCATTTCCGTGGTGTCTGCGTGAGTTTTTTTTTTTTCGGTCGGTCATCTGATCTTAAGAGGTTTTCTCACGTAGCTTGACACAGGCTAGATCCACCGAAGACGAGGAGACTGATGACAATAATAATATGATGACTACAATATTTTACTTGGAAACAAGCAACCACGTACAGGGCAAAGAAACTGACACATGTGCGCCGTCTGCTCAAAGTTCGTAGGGTTTGGGAACAGTGAAATTTGGGAGGCTTACGTCACGAGTCCTTGAGGGACCGGTCGTTTGAATTGCGCTCACATGCGTACCACTGAAGCGCGATTTCATATCGAGCTAAGCATTTTCTTGGCTCCACACAAGCACTATGCTGCTTCTGTAATGGTATCTCAAAAAGCAACACAGTTTTGTCCTGCCTTTGGTGTCCATTCAACTCTAAAATAAGACGTTACCGATGAAAGTAATTTATGGAGATGGGTATTGTGACTCAATCGCCAATGAAACAAGTCAATACTTCGCCTTTGCTAAACAAAAAGCTAATTCACTTGAGCTGTGTATGCCCGAAAAAAAGTCCTTGATAAAGTTGCTTGTCTGTCTGTCATATAAAACTATTTAGGGTGTGGGAGTAAAACATCCAACTTTTCTTCGCTGAACAAGAACGTTTTATCTTGCCACGTTTTAAAACGGAGGCTGCAGACGCCATCTTGGAGTGGGCGTGGCTTCATTGTTCAGGATGATCCGACGTGTGATTCGGATGGGAGAGGGTGGTTAGTGATAGAAGAGAAGATAAGGGACGCCACTTTCTGCCTCTTGTCATAGGGGCAGGGCCCAGCGCCACTAGGGAGGGGAGGTGACCGTTAAATATTGATATGAAGGAGAGACGATAGAACTGACACAGAGGGGCGTAGTCGGAAATTTTCTTGGAAGGCACTGATGTATTCTCGTGCGTGTGTTTGTGTGTACGTGATATATATATATATATATATATATATATATATATATATATATATATATATATATATATATAGTCACTGCAAGGTGGTGCCAGCGAGTACGCCGCCATAGCCGTTGTCTGTCGGTGATCCGGCACGTGACAGCCTGATGTTTGGCGGCGCTGCATCTCACTAACCTCTTTTTGCTGCCGAGAACATTGGTTGTGGTCCGACGATGATGATGATCGGGCGCGAAACCGCAAGTATGGCGCCTGTCACGCTAGCGCCCCCTTGTGTGTGACGTCACGTGAACTGAAAATTATCTGGGTTGGGGGGGAGGGGTCGACATCCCGCCCATCCTGATTATGGGAAGGTTCCTGTAGACTAGTTCAACTTTGCCGACTACATTCGTTTAAAGATAACGTTCGTTCAAGTGCACTCAGGCTGCCCGCCAGCGACAAGGGCGTGTCCCCGAATGTTGAGAAACAAATGCATGCTTTGAAGCTACCCGTCCTTCAGTTTTTGTGACCCGCAGAGAAACGCTCGCACGTGAGTCGACCTTCACATCGGGTTGCTGTATGTATTAAAGTGTTTATTGAAAACTTACAAAATCCAACCACACGTACAGGATCCGTGATGGCAGCACGGCCGCTGGATCAAAAGGCACGCGCTATCCCAATACATGTAGCAGCAACGATATGCATGGTGCTGTTCGTCAGGACAAAATGTAGCCACATTTACATCTATATACGTTATGAAATAGTAATCACAATGAGGTATGTTTGCGTTTAATACATGTATTTACACGGCGTTATTGAAGTGCCGAAAGAAAACTTGAAAATACCAGGACTTATGGCTGCCATTAGGCACAGTAGCCATATTATGGGACGTGTAGTGCAAATACTCGCTTGAATAAGCTTTAAGAGCGCCTTGTAACGAGTTATGCACGTACGAGGACACCCTAAGAGCATGTTACATGACAACATGTATATGTAAGGACATATTTAGCGGAGAGTGGCTCCAGCGCCTGCCCATTGTGACGAAGACGAGCTTGATGCGCAGAACATGTACGCATGTTGCACATGTCCACAGTTCCTTCTACTCGACCATCGTCATTCGCAGTTCCTCCCTTTCATTCTCCTTTGTTGAGTGGCGGGTCGACGACGAAGCTCCTCTGACCGACCTCTCTGATGAGGTAGGAATTGAGCTGCAGCCGTGCACAAAGGCGTGCGCACGGGTTGGGGAGGTTAGGGGGGGGGGGAGGCGCAAAGTTAGCCTCGTACATTGACATAATAGTAGGGGCAGTGCTGCCACGAACTTTCCCATCCCAGACGGGAATTCTGCATGTGCACCTCTACTATCGTGCGTGAGTCTACAACGAACATGTGGGCGCGAGAATTTTGCAAAATTTCAGCGTAGTAGTGGAGTTACATGCGTTTGATGATCGAAATGTTGCCCTCATTGTTGTTCGTCTCTGTTCTTGAGTGAGTCCTCCTCCTCGCCGTTCGAGAAGGGTGGGAGCGCGCGTAACTGCAGACAGACCAAGTTCTTTCTGCTGATAACGTGACCAGATACTAGACGTCACGACCAACTCTGGGGTTACAGAAATGCCCTGAGAGGAGCACGGGATTTCCTTTTATCGACAAATATAATTTTGCGGCCTGCTTGCGGCGCTCAGCGCTGGCCGTACGCTGTTGATTGTGAGGCCACTTTGAACTGGATGCGTTCATTTACTTGAAATGTTAGAAAAAGACACCGATTGTGGCCCGTTGCGAGCTGCACCTAGATATTTTTCAATAAAGGTTAGCATCCATTCACCGGAGATGGTTTACGCAAGCCCCGAAAACTCAGTGTTAGTTTAAGTTTCAAAAAACATGCACGCTCGTAGCGTTTGCCGGGCATCCTATTATCAGATTGAACGGAGTGACGTTAATTTATGAGCCTTCACAAGTTTTTACAAATAAAAAAGAATTTGATAACCCTGTAAAGAAATTATTTTTTGTTTATATGTCTTTTCTTATTCCTTATTTCGTTCATTTTAAATCTGGCGAAGCGCGGGAAGTGATTGACTTGCGTTCGTAGCGCTTGCCTCCTCTCCTCCTCGCTCAGCGATATTAGAAGTTGGATCGCGCTCAGTTATCTCGCTCGGTTGGCGTGTCAGTTGCGGAAAAGATAAATTAGAGAATTTTAGCTTGGCGGGTTTGCGAAAATCTTATCGGGTCGCGCTCCGCCGCCCTCTCCGCTCGCCCGCTCGCTGGTAAACCCGCCCAGCTAAAGCTCTCCAAAGACAGCAAGTTGTGGCGGGCAGAGAACGGAAGCCGCAGTGAACTATACGCCCAACAAGTCAACCGTGCATCATTCGCCGAAGATGACTTAATCGGGCAGCACATGTTTTCCGTGGCTCTGCGGTGTGCTAAGCCGGGGATTTCTAGTTCCGCGAGGGTCTTTAATTAAGCGTGTCCTAAAGCCAACAGGTGAGCACAATAATTTAGACCCATTAGTTTAGCAGGTACTGATTTGCATGAGTACATTTGAGCAAACCCAGTTCTCTGCAAGCCTGGCTGAAGTAACAGAAGTGCAGTGCCGCTTGAGTAATTGGTGAAGACGGCAGCCAAGCTGCTGTCGGGGAAATGCGTTTATTGAAAGGTTTCAATTTGAGTTGGCTAAGCTACATAGCTTTAGTTTCTTTTACTTTCGGTGTGTAGTTCAAATGATGTCAAGTAATTATAGGCTGCTTCCTGCTCATGAAATTCTTGTATCCGCGGTTTGAATATTTTTGAGTCTTTACTTCTAATAGTGCCACTCAAGTACACGTAATAGAATAAATGCTTTTAAAAATTATTACAGAGAATGTTCCAACGGTTTGACAAGTGAACTTCTCTTCGTTCAGGAAACGCTGTTGCCCTGACAAAGACAAGCCGACTTGCCGAAAGACTGTTCTCAATAACGTTCTTTCTCGAAAAACTTCTGATCGCTTCAAGCCTCCCTATGCCTCTGAACTTCAGTCTCGTTTGTATTCAAGTTCTGTTAGAAAACTATGCGCGCCGTCGACACAGACGTGATTGAGTCAAATACGACGTGCCTCACTTGTGATTTTTGATAGTTTTCGCATTGGTTTGGATATCTTTGGTTAAATTTTTGCTAATTATGTCCGTATGTCAGTTGTAAATTAAAGCTGTTTTTATAGATTGAGACTTTCAGGCTACGTGTGTCTGTGTTTTTATACAAAACGTGCGATAAAAAATTAATGTTCATTATATTTGTGCCGATCGAGTTTCGTATTACTGAGAAATCAGTCAATCTAACTTTCGCCTCTTCAGAAAACACGAACAATATTTAAAAGAAAAAAGACTAATGAAATTTTATTCGCGCATTGCCCAAGCGGCCGGAGGACCTGAAAGCAGTCACGAGAGCACTCTGTTTGCATGCGAAGTGAGTAAGGAGGGCTTCCGCGGCTATCCTCTGCTAGCTTTTTCGTCCTTTCTCTCTATTTGAGTACCTCACCAGTGACGTCATGAAAGAAATTTTCTGTTCGTGATTTATTTCTAGTAGGATGCGCGGCAACCGCCAGTGCTGAAAGCGGCGCTGCAGCTGCCGAGAGCGAAGACATGGAAGGTATAGCGAGTTTCCGTCCCCTGGTTTACGGGCCCTTTATAGAGTTTTTCTCTTCCCCATCTTGATGATTAGGACAAAGCGTGCCGCACAGAAAAACTGACTTTTATGTCCTAATGACCTTGCGCTTACATTTGTCCCTGCATTTTATATGTCAACCATACGAGTGAGCAATATCAACTCTGCAACGAAGAGCATATTTTACATAATACATAATAAGTGTATGGGAAGCCGCTGTTCGCGAGGCCACAATCTAGGGTACGCTTAAAGCCTGGAGGCTTTGTGAAGACAAAAAATCATAGCAAACCTTTCGATTACGATATAACATCGGTCTGTGATAAGGGTTGGCTCAAAACTCGACAAAACGTCTGCGATGTCTCCTGTATACATAGAGCTTCTTCCCGTTACCACTTCTATTTTGACAAGCAGCTATCAGAAGTGCCAAAGAGCCCTTGGCGGTCCAAACGTGCAAACAAGCCAACACATTTCACGTATCTCGTTATGAGGTGCCACGTTTGTGCTTGCAGCTTCCATCATGCGGTATAAAACGCCATATGCGCACCACGGAGCAGCGCAGCTAGGAAAATCAGTGAAGTCCGAGCCCGTATGCTATAGCCCCAATATGGCCTGCAATCTTTCATTGTGGTACTGTGCGCAAACGCGAAACAACTATAGGACGCAGAGCTGCATGCACCATTCTACTGCATCCTTGTTCTCTTGCTGCATCCGTGTTATCTCGTCCTCTGTCTCGTGATATTGCTCAGTACTGTAATGAACTATTTGTATATTTCTCTCCTTTTTCCCCTCCTTACCTTTTCATGCCCATTTTTCTTTTCCCAGTGCAGGGTAGCAAACCGGAAATTTCAGTCAACCTCATTCTCTCTGCTGTCGGAACTTGCCCAACTTGCGGCTTTGTTGAGTTATATTTCCTGCGTTAGGACTGCGGGATTGTGTGGGAACCCCATTGTGGGCACCTGGTTGAGGGCAAACGTGCAATGCGTCTATCGGATCGCAGTCAGTGCCGACTGCGTCGAGCGCGTGGAAGACACGCTGGCATGGCTGGTAACCGTGGAAACGGAGCTGACGGAGCTGGAAGTGCTGAGCTTCGCCCGGGCTCCTCGGCGCACGTTGCAGAACAGCGACCGGAACAGGTGGTACGTCTTGCGGTTGCACACGAACGCGTAGAACAGGAACAGGCCCTGAAAGTGTTGCGCGTGCAAAAGTATACGCCATAGTCAGCATGTCATGACACAGAAAGCGACACTGGGGCAGGGGTTAGGGGGCAGCTTTACCAAAAATGCCATAACAAAGGGTGGCGACATGCCATTATACAAACTCGAAAGATTCCCATAAATAGACGCTTGTGACGCATTCAGCCAACACCCGGTGTCTTGAATGCAGGTCTGCGGGTGTGCTGTCAAGTGTCTATTTCAGTCACTCGTAACAAACGCGACCCTCCCTGATTTGAAGAGATGAAGGCTTTATAAACTCGGATAATCTCTGGCCCTACAGTCACCCCTAGCTGAAGAAGGATTCGGGTTGCACCTGAAACGTCGAGATATTCTAATTTCAAGTAGAATAACTTTTTTCTTACTTATTATTACGTTGTTTGGTGTCACTTTTCTCATGATAACTGTATCCCCACCAGGCAAAACTGTCAAATGTTTACCTTTAAGCATCCGAAGAACCACGCAAGGTATGATATATAAAAAAACAATGGCGGCGTATCAGCGTGCTTCGCTGGTAAAGGTCGCCGCAAGACGAGTATTTCTTCTGGGTAGAGAGAATAAAACGTTCATATAGCGTTCTGCGCGAGAACATTGCCGAGTAGGCGCTACGTTAAAGTTGCTGGAACGGGGAAAGTGCCGCGGTGCTTCTCTCTTTGCCGCCTCGTGCAGTCGGTGGGCTTCGCTACAGAAATGGGCCAACTCGCTCCGTTCGACGGTCTCTCCCGGCCGCCCGAGTTCGGTGCGTTGGCGCGAGATTCTTTTTCTAGCCTCAGAAAAGCATTCAGAAACTTTTAGACGTCAAGTGCCGTTTGCACTCTCAATCTACCGCTTGTTGAGGCATAGAAAAATGCCAGGGTGCTGCACTTCTGGATGCAGCAACCGGCGGGAAACAGGCAAGGTCCTTTTTGCTATTCCCAGAGGGAAAAATGACGCCAAGCGACGGGCTACACAGAATGCGGCGGGAACAGTTCGCTCCCACCGCTGACATCCGCTTTTGTGAAGTCAGCACCTTGTTGAGAAATCGCAAATGTTGTTTCGGAAAATGATTGCATTTGCCCGGCGCAAAAGCAGCGTGTTTCGCGCGGTTGCCGTATAGGTTCATGCGCAATAACATTGCCGTCTTTAATTACGTTTGCCGTAAAATTGATGCCTTAGGGCTCACATGCAGAGTACAGTCAGTCCTGACAGCCGACTGTTATTTAGCGTGTTTTAAGAGATGTGTCTAATATTCTTTTAAAAAGTACAGAAAGTAGATAACTGCGTTCTACTCGCGGCGTTGCCTTCCCGCTGTAGAAGGCATCTTCAGATGGGTACGAACATTTTATTTGTAACAGTATAGGAATTAACACAATTAACTTTTTAACCAGTGGTAATAACCTATCGAGTCAAATGGGCGAATCCAAGCCCTTCCTACAAATACATAACCACTTAGAAATTTTGCAAAAGCGCCCACTGGTAATCACCGCGGGCGACCGACAGAAAAGCAAGAAAGACACACACATACACGCGGACAGACAGACAGACCGAAATTTCCGCGTCGAAGTACGTCTTTAAAACAAGGCCTACATTATGGCCAGGGCAGTCTATATACAGATGCTTCCAGCGCCCGACAACATGCGCAGCTGTGAATATTGAGGCGCTATTTCCGGTACTACGGTATTTCCATCGATACGGTATCCCCAACCCCAAACCATGAAAAAAAAAATCGCGAAACTTGCGCTAGTTCGCGCCTGCCTTGAAAGTGTGGAACCGCAGATTTCGAACACTAATCTCGTTGTTTCTATTATTTCTACTGTGCGTCAACATGGACGTGGTGAGCTGGGAAAATACGTTTGAAGACCTAGGAAGCGATCATCGAATCCTCAACTTGGTCGTCGGCAGGAACGCAGAACAAAGCGCAAATCAATGAGTCAGGATCGTCACAGTGGACACGAGAACACACTTATCGTGAGTGATGCCAAGACGGTGGTCCGAAACTTTACGAAACTTTACGTCTGATCTGAGGCGTCTGTACACCGACACTTTTGAGAATCCCCGACATCTGCATAGACTGGGTCCCTCGCTCACCCGTCATCCGACTGCCCGTGGTGCGGGCACGAGACAGCCGACATGGCGCATATACTTTGGGAGTGCGACTGTGGTATTCGCCGCCACTACTCGGACGATCGAGCGCGAGTGTACCCCAAGACGACTGGCCGAGCGGTGGCGAGCCGCCCTTAGCCCACGTGCTGTGGATGAAATCTGGGCTGTCCAGCGAGCCCGGGCTATCGCCGAGGACATCGCGCGATGCTCCGTGGACAACAGCTCCTGGAGGCCTAGCCCGGGCCAGTAATTCTTCGTTGGATCCTTAATAAAGTTTATTACCTACCTATTGTTTCTACGCTTTATCAGAGTCCTTCAATTTTACTGGTCACGAAACTGCTCCGTAACTCAATGGGAGAGCTTCATATGATGCGTTGGGTGGCCGTGCGGTGGCGCCACCATCTCACTGAGGGGATTCGTCGGGCTTGTCGGGCGGCGTTGCGCTGGCTCGAACGACGCTGCGATTTGTTTGCTTTGTGTGGGAAACGTGCATATCGTGCTGTTGTGATGCGGCGTTAGTGCAGCGACGATGCCGAACACGTGTTGTGTCCCGGGATGTCGCTCCGGGTACAAGGGCAGAACAGAAAAAGTTTCCTTGTTCTGTTTACCCAGCGACGGCATGCTGCGCGAGAAATGGAAGCGCTTAATTCCAAGGCAAGAAACGGGTGACTTTTGCTTCGACTCTAAGTATGTGAAAGTGTGCGAGAAGCATTTCGATGACAGTGACATCATCCGCGCAGATGAATTTGTGGTGAATGGCGAAAAAGTGTCACTTCCGCGCGACAAGCCCCTTCTGAAGCCTTGTGCCATTCCAAGGAAGTTTGACAGCTTGCCAGCGTATTTGACGAAGCCGAAGCAGCGGTCACGGACCCTGACAAGAAGGTCCCCAGCGAGGCAACGTCGTGAGTCGTCCTCATGTGCCTGTAAAACAGAAGTTCACGCCAAACCAGGCACATCGGGTGCCGCGTCGTGTGATGAAGATGAGTTTACGTCCAATGTTGTTTTAACTTTCTTGCCCGTGCAGTGATTATATCGGTGAAATTTCGAAGGAGTGTGTGAGCTGAAAATGCGCTATTTGAAACGATATTTGAAATTGTTTTGCAGATCTTGCACTGCCCACAGATCTTGTCGGCGAGGGGCCAACGCGCACTTCGGACTCGGCGTGCCAGACAGATGAATTCACCAGCCTTCTCGCCGAGGTTAAACTGCTGAAGTGCCAACTTCGGGCAACGAAACAACAGCTGATTTTGTGTCACACGAAATTGGCCAAGATGAGTGCAAGCGAGCAAGCACAAAAAACTTGAAGAAAGCCTTCAAAAAATGTCAACCCGCACGAAGTTGATTTTTGATCAGGGCGTGATGAAGGCGAATGAAGGCGAAAGACACCAGAAAAAACCTTTCTGGTGTCTTCGTGCTTTCACTTTAATATTTCCACGAACTATCGCTCAGAATTCAGATTTGGGTGCATGTTAAAGAACCCCAGGTGGTCAAAATTTCCGGAGCCCTCCACTACGGCGTCTCTCATAATCAAATGGTGGTTTTGGGACGTTAAACCCCACAAATCATCATCGCTCAGCAATCGTTTTTTTGTTTTGTAACCATGCGTGGCCGCTTCCGGTTTTTTATCTGGTGTTTCAACTGAAGCGCCAGTTTGCTCTTTTTTTTGTACGTCGCGTCGGGCAATATTGTTGATATGGAAAGGTTGTCACCTTGTCACTAACTTGATTTCTTGTTTGCTCGAAAATATTCTCGACCCTATTTTCATGGATCGACAATTAATGACGTCCCGAGAGCAATTCATGCATAGCAAATGCCGCGTGACTCACTTTATCGATGTCTTCTGTGCAGGCCACGCTGCGGACTGCTTCTTTGACGTTTGCGTTTCCTTCTACTCTTTTGCAGAGCATGAGTTCGCTTTAAGGCCCCGCCGACCACAGGTGGTCGAAATTTCCGGAACCCTCCACTACGGCGCCTCTCATAATCATATGGTAGTTTTGTGACGTTAAACCCCACATATCAATCAGTCATTAACAAAGTATATTGAATTGACTGCTATATCAAACTTATTTTTCTCTTTTTTATTTAGATATATGTACGCTCCACTGCATAATTGCTAAAATGTATCCCTGTATCTTCACCCATTAATTTAGGTCACTTGAATGCCACGGAAATCAATTACCGGCGCCGTGCACGCACATACCTGTAGCGTGTTGCAAACGATGAACAGGTAGGTGAAGGCTGTCCTGGCGGCTTCAGAGCTGCGCACGAAAGCCGCGACGAAGCCGAAAACCCACGTCAGGCCCATTCCGGTGGCCATGCGCACGTACGTGGCAGCCGTCGCCGGACCTTTGTCGCTGTGGCGGCGCAGGATGGTGCCCGCCTTCTGCCTGAACCAACGCGCGACAAGTTCAGCAGAGCTTCTCGCTGTTTTGAGTTATTCAACATCAGCTCTACACGCAGAGTGAGTGAAAAGAGAAAAAGACAAAACTATTTATTCTCCCTGCTGGGGTCAAGGGAGGCGGGCGCCGGAAGACTAGCCCTACCGGAGCCCCCCTTTTTCAGGCGGCAGCCAAACATAGGGCGAAAGACAACGTCGCAATGTCTCTTGTTGCACTACATGCCGCAGAGCCATGTTTACTTCAAAAAAGTATGGTGGAGTTATCAGTATATGCTTGACAGAAACATATTTTCGTATAAGGTGAATTTAGGGAAAAAAAAGAAAAGCTACAGCTAATCCTGAGTTAAGCCCCACCGCGGTGGTCTAGTGGCTAAGGTGCTCGGCTGCTGACCCGCAGGGCGCGGGTTCGAATCCCGGCTGCGGCGGCTGCATTTCCGATGGAGGCGGAAATGTTGTAGGCCCGTGTGCTCAGATTTGGGTGCACGTTAAAGAACGCCAGGTGGTCGAAATTTCCGGAGCCCTCCACTAGGGCGTCTCTCATAATCATATGGTGGTTCTGGGAAGTTACACTCCACATATCAATCAATCCTGAGTTACGATGTGGCACGTGATCAACTTTTTCTAGTGGCCTGAGTATAGTATCAAGAGCACAATCACACGTAGACAAAAAAACTTGTAATATCGCACATGCGTTGTAACTTTAATACTTCTGGCAATGAGGGTCGTTAAGTTAGAATTTCATGAAAGGTGGCAGTCAAGGTGCAGCACGTAAACACAATTTTCGTTATTACGTGAACAGGAAATGCTTACCTGGACACACTATGCACGGAGTAGACGGTCATGACATAGAAGACAAAGTTCAACAAGAGGAGCACAGCGACGGGTATGGCGAAAAAAGCAAGCGCGGACAGTTTGTTGACGATCCAACAGACGCCGAACAATCCGTACGACGGGGAGAGAAAAGTGTCGAAGTAGTCCAGGGCGAAGCATGCGCCCACGATAGCGAGCGGTGTGCCGAAGGCGTACAACATGTAAAACGGCAGGTGGTGGGAGACCTTGCGCGTGCCGCCCATGGAGCTGCCACTCGTCCTGAACGTCTTGTACAAGTCGTAAGCGAGCACGTTCATCCAGAAGAAGGAGTTGATGACCGTGTAGTGGCACACAATGGCCGCAGCTCTGCAGGCAGCACCCTGCACAGACTGTCGCTGACTCAGCAGAAATGTCAGCTGCATGACGAAGAGTGAACCGGTCAGGAAGATGATGTTCCATCCCGGAAGATTGCGAAGTTCAGAAAACAGCGAGTAGGTGGTTAACACCAGCACGAGACACAGCAACGAGATGGCAGTCAGCACGAGGCTTACGAGGGCCATGATTGGTCCATCGAACAGTTGGCCACGAATTCTGAGTCCCTGTCGCAGTTCGTCCAAGCAGAGGCATACCTTTCCTTCGGGCATGAGCTGGTAGTGGCGACACGTGATGGAAAGAGGGCCAGGTCCAGCGTAAAGCATGAGCGTGTCGTTCTCGAATATGTTCACCTGCGTCGTGTTGAAGTCGACGCAGGGACACGACTTCGGAAGCCCTGTCCCGCGGTCGCACACGATGACAATGCTGTTCGTAGTCACCGGAGACTTCTGGTCGCCGGTGACTCGTATGAGGACGTTGGCCACGAAGTCTCCCGGCTTGAAGGTTCGACCGGTCTTGTTCACGTATACTTTGCCGATGCCGGTGCCGTTCTCGGTTCTGGGCAGGAAGACGAACTCGTCGTTCCAGTACTCGCGCCATATGCCTCCGTCCTTTTCGCTGCACCAGTCTTCGAGGACAAGTGGCTTTGATCGTACGCTGCTCACCGCCGCCGTCATGTTCAGTTCCTTGAGTAGAATCGAGTTAAGGCTGAAACTTGCTGCCAGAGAAACGATTATGGAACTTATGGACGGCTCGAGATCGTCTTTCGTGGGTTCGTAAAGATCGAAGTGCGTTATTAACGTTGCCGGAGAACCAGTGCTGTTGGCAGGGTCTGGCACGTGGCCGTCTTCGTGCACGTAGTCTTCTTCTTCCACCACTAGCACGTCGTCTGAGTCTTCTAGGTATTGGTGCACCTTTTCGGGGTCCCACACAATAGCGACAGCCATGTTTTTTATTCTCTCTTTCGATATGTTGTAGTATTGGACGAAGCTGTCAGTGAGAGACTGTTTCAATTCATCCATGCTTACTTCGCTTGACCGATCCAGGCTGATGTTGATCACAACAGTAATGCGACTGTAGTCAGCGCTCTTATTTTCGAACAGGGGCGCATTTGCCGTATTATTTTCTGTGCTGTTGTGTGGTTTCTGTATGCACTTCGAGTTTACCAGTGTGAACTGGGTGCCGCAATAAAGCTGACGGCAAAGTTCGGCGAAAGGATCCCAGATGAACCCTTCGTTACATCTTTGTTGATTGCGCATCATCGTTTCTTTACTTTCAGAAGAGAACTTGTACTTCTCCACTCCGTCCAAACCGAAGTTAAGGACAATAGAAAAGGCTGAAGGAATGTCATCTGTGGCTTCGTAGCTCTTCTCTTTAGATCCCTGGAACAACGAGCTTGCCATTTCTTTTTGGCTGTAGGTCGCCACGCCACCAGGACAGCGAAGATCCGGTACATCACCATTGCAGAGCGCGCAGTAGGCGTTCTTGTAGAGCTTACGCTTCCGGTTAGGCTTGTGGATTGACCTCACGGGGCCCTGAAACGCTGCGCACAGGTCTTCCAAGTTCCTTCCGTCGAACACTGTTCTTCTATCACTGCACGTACTCACGGCCTGCACGCAACTCCTGACAAAGTAGCGTGTCGACTGGTTTCCACTTCCTGCTTCCGTATCCTCCAACAGGGCAAGTGGCACGGCGTTTGTCACTCCGTTACACCGAGCGTGCGCGTCGTTCGCGTAGACGATGCCATCTTCACCCAAGACCTTTACCTCGTCTTCCTCATCGTCGATGTTGAGGTCTACTCCATCGGGACACGTAGACACGTAGAAGAAGGACAGGTCTTGCGGGAAGTCGGTTTCGTAGATGCACGGGGGTCGCAGTGAGTGCTGCTCGACGGCTAATGGATCCAGTGAACAGTGTTTTTGGACGTCGACGCAGCAGTCACCGTATTTTACGCAGGAGGGGTCGCAGTGGCACGTGTACTCCTCCTCATCGTCCGAGGGCTCCCCGCAACGGTTCTTGCATGAGTCGGTTAATGGACATCTCGGCGGAAAGAAACCGCTCTCGCCGGCTTCACTGACTCTCGTAACGTTCGGTTTTCGAAGCAGGAAACTGGAGTCGCCCGGATGCGCCTTAGAGGGCTCTCCGACATCCTTGCTCAGTGCGTTGGCGTAACAGACGGTAGAGGCACCCCAGGTTGGCCACGTGACAAGCACGACGAAGGTAATCAGGATTGGCGCCGAATAAGCACCCGAGACATGCTCCTCCCCCAAGGTCTTCAGTGACCGTGGTTTTCTCCGCATCTCCTGTCTGTATTACAGTGAAAGGCGCTGTAACTTCTTCGAGCGGTGCTCAGAGGCTCCAAAAGGTTTTCCAGGTGACACATTTGCCGCAGTGATAGGCTGTCGTCACTGTCCCTGTCCACCCTTCAGGAAAAGTGCTGACGTCGTAGCCCGGGGCCTCACGCCGGTGGATCTTCGTTAGCGATAGTCAAGTGCATGACCCTGAAATGTAGAAGAAAAACAGTGCAGAGTCATAGCTGTATAACTGCCATCTTAAAACTGCTTTTGTACCTTTCAATGTTGTCTGTAAGAATGCCCATCACATGGGCTTGCTTACAAACGACACAAGTTTGCGCTTGCGTCATGTTGCTTACGTCGTTAAAGTATAAGTGTGTGCTATTCCACTTTTGTTTACGTATCAACAAGTACAGGCTGCTTTTCTTCGATACAAATACAGTTATGTCACAACTATAGTTTGAAATGAGCGCCTTACGTGAAACGCTGAGCTGTTTGGCTCTGTGGACTGAGCTCTCCCTACGGCGAGTGGTGCTTCTCTGGAAGTGCATAGAAAGGGAGAACCGCAGCGCTCTTTGGCTTATCAGCTGCCATGGCAGGTGGTCGCCGAGACCGAGGTGCGAAGGCCTTAATGCTGCCACTCGACTTACTGCAGCGGCAGTCGAGAGGAGCGAGGTATCAATTTATGCACCCTTGATAACAGAACGTGTTACGTCCTTCAGTTATGTGTCTATTGACGACTCTCCAGCTCGACAAAGCCTTTTAGCGCCCTGAGTAGGTAGTAGTATGTGCTAGACGGAAGGGGTGTGATGGTATCATTAGGCTCTTAAGGATACGCTAACCTTGGAATGCGGGCAGGCTCCACTGACAAACCCCCCTCTCTCTCTCTTAAATTTTTTATTGTATAGAGCAGGGTTCTCAAACTTACTAAGTCAGCGGGCCGCGCTTATGCAATTTAGTCCACCGAGGGCCTGGAGAAGGAGGCGGCGGTGGTTTGCACAAATAGTCCGCTAGCGTTGCCATTAAGCGCGCCCCGGTAGTCTAATGACCAATGCACTCTGCTGCTGAACCGCAGTTCGCGGAATCGAATCCCGGCAGCGGCTGCTGCATTTTCGAGAGTCGAAAAGGCTCGTGGCACGTGTGCTTAGATTTAAGGGCACGTTAAAGAAACCCTGCTGGTGGAAATTTCCGGAGCCCTCCACTACGGCGTCTCTCATAATCATATGGCGGTTTTGGGACGTTAAACCTTAACAATTGTTATTATAACGTTACCATAAAAAAAACTTTCTCGTATCGCATGAACGGGTCATTTCGAAAAAAGATATGGCGCCAGGATTCCAACATATCGATAGTGGTCGCTATTGACATAAAGGGGTAACGTCAGTACACCGGTCGATTCAGAAATGTAGTTTTGGTTTTACAGTTATGCTTAAACACATGTCGACCACATAAGGTGTTTAACAAGAACAATGCATCAGACCAGTCATGACGATGTGTATGTGAACGATTACCAAGAGAATAAATAAAATGTGGGACGAAGACAGTCATTTGAACGAAGACATTCACCATTTTATGAAGACTGCACGCAATACGAAAACGTTAGGATTGAGTTGAATTCCACACAGGTCCACTGAGCAGCCACAACCTTAAATTTAACTTAAAGCAAAACAGTTTAGTGCGAAGGAGACCATGAAAATACGTTTCTGGCGGTTCGCTTACTGGCAATATTCTTTGTGACCTTAGCTATATTTTGCCTTGTTCCTGTATTCTGCCTGCCTAAGCTGTTTTTCAATTCAGTTGCGATAACAATATCTGGGCATTTCACGTGCCAGATCCACAATGTCATTTGGAGTAGAGGCAGGATTTTCGGGTATTAAAAGAAAGCTCGTTTCAGGAGCCTAAAATAGGCTGGCTAACCAACGTTTTAGACCTCCAATCAAGTATTTGCATAAATTTTGAACGAAGACGCGCGTGATCTTTATCTGCGATAGGAAAAAAAAGATTATTGTTGTGTGACACAAAGGCGCCAACTGCCCCGCCGCGGTGGTCTAGTGTAATAAAGAAAAAAAAAAAGCCGCGGTGGTCTAGTGGCTAAGGTACTCGGCTGCTGACCCGCAGGTCGCGGGTTCAAATCCCGGCTGCGGCGGCTGCGATTCTGATGGAGGCGGAAATGTTGTAGGCCCGTGTACTCAGATTTGGGTGCACGTTAAAGAACCACAGGTGGGCGAAATTTCCGGAGCCCTCCACTACAGCGTCTCTCATAATCATATGTGGTTTTGGGACGTTAAAACCCACAAATCTAAAGGTGACAACTGTTGAACATAGCCATGCAATTATCATTTTTACCGCACGATTCGCTGGTCCCTTCTGTAGAACTGTGAGTAAAGTGTACACAGTCGAATCAACGCACTCCTGGGTTGCCTCTTTTTTAAGCATGAATGGACAAGACAGAGCAGGAGCAGGTAGTCAGATCTCGGATAGACCAGGTCGATCGAGGCAGGTGCGTAGGCAGAAATTTTTTTCGAAGGGGGCGGGGGCACCCACTTGAAATGGTCATTTTTCGCTTTTAATGCCATGACGAAACAAACTCGGGAAGGGGGGAGCGGGAGGAGGGCACGGGCTTGGTTTGCCACCTCCTGGCTACTGGATTGATGGATGCCTCGTACTTACCGGGTGGAATCGCATATATGGAGCCGATTTCTTCCCTGGCTGTGAACACCTTTAACGTAAATTACAAACTATAACAAAGGCCGCGTGCACATAACACTTTTCTTCATTTTGTGGTCACTATCATTCCCCCTGATGGCTCTCCGCGGTTTCGCATTCACCAACCACTCGCCGCCGCGTCCCATATAACAGTGCCCGCTGCTAGTCGTTGTTTCCTGGAGTTGGTTGATCTAGAAGACTAGGTAAAAAAAAAAACCACAAACTTCCGATCACTCTATGCGGCGCGGAGATAACGGTCTCAAACTGCACCCAGGAGCGAAACTTTAGGCCAAATGGTATTCATACAGGTGCCAATCCTGAAAAGTATTTCAAGGCATTTGTCAGTATTTATAGGCACAAACGCCAAAATAGACATTGATAAGTGCTACGAAAACACCATAAAAACCCTTCTTAACCTTTGTTCTATGCTCATATATCAAAGTGGCGCGATAAGATCGAAAAAAAAACAATAATAACCGAAAACCTGGTCTCTATAATTATGAGATACGCCATGGTGCAGGGCCCCGCTACGTTTCGCCACCTGTGATTGTTTAACGTGCACCTAAATCTATGTATACACGACCCATTTCGCCTTAATCGAAATGCGACAGCCGCGGCCGGTAGCGAACCCACGACCTTCGGGTCAACATCTGAGCACTGCGGCGACTAATTCAGGTAGTAGATAAGTCACGTATTAAGCAAATTAGAAGGACGACTAAGGCGACATTTTGTCATCTACCGTTACGAGATAAAGAAAGGACGACATCCGTTTCACTATTTCGTGAAGAACACGTACACTTGTAACAGATACACAAACACGCAAACGCAAACATACACGTACGCAAACACATACACAAGCACACTTGTAAAACACATGGACAAACACTTGTAAAACAACTACACAAAGGGCGAAATTGGAATAGGAGAAAACAAGCCCTTAAAATTGGCTACAAGAGGGGGCACAATGCATGCGTACATTTTATGCATGAGAGAATGTAAACGTATAAGCTAACCTGATCGAAGGTTGCTGGCACCGGGCTCAACTTGAGATGTATAGTCCAGATCACGGGCTCGCGTTGAAAGCAGTGTAATACCGTGCTGGAAGGTTTGACGAGCTGCTTCGACACGATATCGTGTCGTGATGTATCGACGCAGTCCTCTTTGTCCTCTGCCAGGAAGGCGCGAGAAGAATAAGAGAATACGATACGGCGACACCGCATTCCTGTCAGCTGTGATCGTTCCCAGACCTTGCTCGCTTGCGTATCGACGTCGTCCGAAGGGGCTTGTTCGGCATGTATTGCTGAGGACCGACGTGGTGTGCTTCCACTGCAGGGAGGGGACGTTTTCTTATTGTTATTGTGTATTATTTATTTTATTTTATTTATTGGATACTGTGAGCCTAATCAGGCCCATACAGGAGTGAACAATGAATACGTAGATCAGTTTCGCATCAGCGTAAGAGAAACACAGTAATCACACTTCAGCACAGTGCTATGCGACAGTCTTATAGATTGATCACAGCGTAAAAGAACAGAGAACAACATATTTGAATAAATCAGCGTTACATACAGCATATCTCAGTGTCATGGTGAAGCTGAAAATGTAGAAATATAGTCAGCCACTTGAAAGGTTTATACGAATAGAAACTGCTCAAATTTAGCAGTGAAAGCCTTAAAGATTCAACATTCATGCAGACATGTGGAAGAGCATTTCTTTTTTTTTTTCATTTTTATGTGGTAGACGGGAACATTTGTAAGTGTCGCAGTGTGTTATATGACAGAGAGAAAAAGAGGCAAAGGAAAGGCAGGGAGGTTAACCAGTGTGTACCCGCAGTTTACTACCCTACACGGGGAAGGAGCGAAAAAAAATTTGGCAGATCTCACGTACCTGGGAATCGACGTTGTGCGAAGCATGCCGAGGGAAGGCGACCGTGTTGCAATTTTTTTTATTGAGTGACACGTCATGAAATGACGCTAAATAAATCTACAAATGTTGCATGCACAGACATATGTAGAAGAGTTGCAGATGTTTATATAACCAGTTGTTTACACTTGCGCAACGATTCCAACTGGAACATGAGTATTAGCAACACCAGAAGCTGATATGAAGCGCTGATGTTTGCGGAGATGCTGGCCCTGGACACTGCTACATAAATCAACTTCAGCGCATGGTAGCTAACCACAGTTGACGTTAACCCGACGTGACGGCTGTATCGACGAAGTACATATGTAATGTTTATAAAATTGGGCAGGCAGAACTGCAACCTCTATTGACCTTTCACGAAGATTAGCGTCTATTTTATAAGTATTTCCGAGACCTGGCGTAGCTCTGTGTTAAAATGCTTCATTACCACGCAGAATGCTTGGGTTCGATTCCAGCTGGGACCCTGACATTTATTATTTGCATTCGTTGGGTCGACGACCGATGTCGGGTATTTCTTAACGCTCGAGCGTTAAAAGTGCCAATGTGTGTTCTCGTCGTTCCTGGGTAGGTACTAAGTGTCAGTCACCTGTGGCACATACCCGCATACCAGCGGCACATATCCGCCCGTTGGTATGCGCCACTGTCTGGCGGGAGGTGTTTGACGACGTATACGTTACGGGAATGTGACACTATTTATGTCTTGATCAGCGCGTCATGTTCGTCAAACCATTTTACCATCCCATGCTAATTTTGGTTCACGCCAAGTTAGGGGGGGGGGGCACGAGAGCACTCAAATGTAAGTGGCTCGATAGATAGATAGATAGATAGATAGATAGATAGATAGATAGATAGATAGATAGATAGATCGATAGATAGATAGATAGATAGATAGATAGATAGATAGATAGATAGATAGATAGATAGATAGATAGATAGATAGATAGATAGATAGATAGATAGATAGATAGATAGATAGATAGATAGATAGATAGATAGATAGATAGATAGATACGCTCAAAGTCGCCGAAGTTCGCTAAGAAATGCTTCGCATCTAACAGCGAGAAAGGAAAATGGACAGAGAGAAAAAGAGAACATGTTACACGCACACCAGCTTTCGCAACCGAGAAATACTTGAGATCGGTTCCTCCGTGGTCACGAAGGTGGAATGCGATTCGAAAGGTTGTGGGGCGTTACTTTGTTTTGAGGGTTAATTTAGTTTAAAGAGACACAATTCATAGTGTATCTTATGTACTCGCCAGGGGCATAGCCAGAAATTTTTTCGAAGGGGGGGGAGGGGTGTTCAACCATTCAAACACATTATGAGTACTTTAGTGCGTGCGTTTGTGTGAGTGCGTGTATATAGCAAGCAAAATCTAAATATTTCGAAAAGGGAGGGTTGAGCACTCAACAAGGGGAGAGGGGAGAAGGGGTGTGTGCACCCCCTCCCCCCTTGTCTACGCCTCTGGCATTCAGAAGGGTGTCTTCTGTCACCGTAGACTGTCTGCGATGCTGTCTACAATTGGAACACAGCTTCCATCCGTTGAAAAGGTTTACATCCGTTGAAGAGGTTTACGATTTCGAGTACTTCGTACTCAACTATGGGAGAGCGCTAAGCCGTCCCGCTAAAAACGATCTGTGTTTAGAAAGAGTGGTCAACGATTTCGAGTACTTCGTAATCAACTATGGGAGAGCACTGGGCCGTCCCGCTAGAAGTCTGTCGAGGGTATTTCCACTCGACGATCTGTGTTTAGGAAGAAAGGGTAACGATTTAGAGTACTAGGTACTCTACTATGGGACAGCGTAAAGCCGTCCTATCTGTGTTTAGAAAAAAGTGGTTAACGATTTAGAGTACTCGGGTACTCTACTATGGGAGAGCGCCCAAGGTTAATACGCTGCATATTTAGGCAGCGACGTCCGATTGGGGGGGGGGGGTTGAAAAAGGGGGTAACGATTTAGAGCACAGGGTACTCTACTATGGGAGAGCTTAAAGCCGTCCCGATCGCACACGAGCAGACACCGAAATGGTTTAATTGGAAAATGTCGACACGTTGGCATTGCTGGCCTTTCTGTTCTTTTTGGCCCTCTTTGTAGCGCAAGTATAGTGTTTCCCAAGATGTCTCTTTATTAGTCTATTTACGTGAAATATCAATTATGAATCGCCTCTAATGCTTTGCTGTGCAGCCGCCCACATGTTCTTATATATTCATATTACATGGCACTTGTGCGAGATCAACTGATATCGTTTTACTTTGTGTGTTTTAGGGACGAAGCTCTAGACCGCGGGAGGTTGTCTCCTCTGTATGTACATACACGTAGCGGCACGCGCGCACTTTCTTACAGCCTGCGCTTTGAGTCTAGTTCAGACAGGCTCGCTGGATTCCGTGCCGACCGGTTGTGCCAACACCACCTAGACTTTTTTTCAGGCCTCCGCAAGCCTACGTTACGTCATCAGTGTGAGATCTGCCTGGAAGCTGGCTTCACTCAAATGACCGGCACACGTTCGCGTTTTGTCGTTCCGCGGCCCAGTTGCACACGTAGCATTTTTTTTTTTTTACTCAGAGGTTTACACCTAGAAGCACTTACCACAGTGTACTTTGTGGGCGCAAAATCCTTGCGAGGGATCGCTCGCGTCCATGCGGTTATTCGGTCGGCGTCCATCGGAAACCGATAGACGCGCGTTTTAGGTCCATGAGCATAGTTAGAGTTGCACCCCGGTGCACAGCAGCATCCGGGCATATTGCGTAGTTTACCCAACCATGCTCACACAGCACAAGAGAAAGAAAAAAACAGCGTGAGCGGTAACAAAATGCAACTAGCCCACAACCACAACAGCCAGCAGAGCGAGCGAGCTGGCTCGCTCGCTCGCATCGGTTTCCGATGGACGCCGACCAAAGAACCGCATGGACGCGAGCGATCCCTCGCAAGGATTTTGCGCCCACAAAGTACACTGTGGTAAGTGCTTCTAGGTGTAAACCTCTGAGTAAAAAAAAATGCTACGAGTGCAACTGGGCCGCGGAACGACAAAACGCGAACGTGTGCCGGTCATTTGAGTGAAGCCAGCTTCCAGGCAGATCTCACACTGATGACGTAACGTAGGCTTGCGGAGGCCTGAAAAAAAGTCTAGGTGGTGTTGGTTGTGCCCTCGCGATCTCCGACGTCAGCGTAGCTCTGGCCAACTGCATGGGCTAAGTTACCGAACGGTCATGCCTTGTAAAGGCCGAAATACGTCGCGTGGATACGTGCGTACACCTCGCCATGCTGCATGCGTGCGTCGATAAAGCAACTTCGCGACTCGCCACAAGTCGGCGAGCTTTCACGGCGGGCGCCGCGCTACCGCAGCAGGTGTTTTTCTTCGCAGTTGTGGAGGCATGTGCCTGTTGCTCCGCGATCATGTGAGTCGCATCTATTTGGGAGAACGAATCGTCTCTTCTTTACGGACGCCCCGCCGCGGTGGTCTAGTGGCTAAGGTACTCGGCTGCTGACCCGCAGGTCGCGGGTTCGAATCCCGGCTGCGGCTGCTGCGATTCCGATGGAGGCGGAAATGTTGTATGCCCGTGTGCTCATATTTGAGTGCACGTTAAAGAACCCCAGGTGGTCTAAATTTCCGGAGCCCTCAACTACGGCATCTCTCATAATCATATATGGTGGTTTTGGGACGTTAAACCAGACATATCATCATCTTCTTCACGGACGTGGAAGTTTTTGTTTCGAAGCCGCTACTACTTCATTCACGTGTCGATCTGCTTCACTGCTTTTTTTTTATTTTAAAATATCTGCCTTTACTAGTAAGATTTGGTTTACTATAATGACGATGGCACAATCAAGCTAGAAGGATCCCGCACCACAAGGCCTGTTACGTTGCATAAATACTCAGATTCAAAGAATGAAAACGAAATAAACAAAGGATGAACGAAGGAGATAGATAGATAGATAGATAAATAGATAGATAGATAGATAGATAGATAGATAGATAGATAGATAGATAGATAGATAGATAGATAGATAGATAGATAGATAGATAGATAGATATGCCTGCAATTTGTGCGTGCAGAAACGGGTACACACGCATGATTCCACTTCGTCTTTGTTCTTTTTTGTTTTGTTTGTGCTGTGAAATTAATCAGTATTGTTGTCTTCACAATGTTGTGAGCCATGATTGACTTACGTGACTCCTGCTGTGCCTTCAGTGATTGGTTGAAACCGTAGAGATGTCATATTGCGAAAACACGGCCGAAAGGCAGACATGTGGCGATGGTGGTTACCTCATGGACTCGCTCGCGGGATTCCGTGCCGACCGGTTGTGCCCTCGCGATCTCCGACGACAGTGCAGCTCTGGCCGACTGGGCTGGTCCTACGCCATCTCCTGACGCCGGGCCCCGACGACGTTGACAGCGTAGCTCTGACCGACTGGATGAGCCCTACACCATCTGCTGACGCCGACAGGAACTCTCGCCAGTGGTGCCCCGTCCTCGGACTCCTGCAGCCGTGTCCATCTTTCCTATCTTCTCCTTACTTCCGTCGTTCGCTGTACCTGCGCCTCGCTCTCTCCTTCCTCTCTCTATATTTCTTTACCTTTTGATCATATCCTTTTAATCTCTCATTTTAATCCCCCATCCCTCGTGAGCTAGTGTTGAAGTGTTCTCCCCCTGAGAGACAGTAACGGGACTCACTTTTCTCTTCTTTTCATTTAAAATCACTTCCCCCTGGTAACCTCATACACGTGTAGAGGAGCCTATACTTACTGAGGGGGATTGGCCAATAATCGATCCATCGAATCCCGGGTCATGCTAAAAGAGATGAAACGCAACTTCTTTGTTCATCTTTCATTCGTTTGTACGTGACTCAACATTAAATGGGTTTCAATTCACCCCGCCTTTCGGTTATACTACAGTATAATCGAACAATGTCCAGGTGGCAGGATATTTGAAATAAAGAGCAATGAATCTAAAGGAAATAGGAAATTTATAACACAAATAAAACGTGGAATAAATTGAAATACGTAACGAGCAAGCGGTGAGACTGACAGATGGCCTTTCCGACGTTTTTCTTTTCCTCTTCCTCCTGGCTTTTCTACTTATCGTGATATTTGTTTCGATAAACATCATCATGGTTCTAACTCGGCTCACTGAATGATACATTCAAGAAACGTTCGTTTCTTCTGAATATTTATGCAATCTGATCCAACTGTTACACAAAAAAGCTAATAGAGAGGACTTAATCCTGACTAAATTACTGTTCACGCTACACGACAGCCAACTGTTGCACAAACATGTTACTGAACTGGTTCACGCGCAACTTGAGTGCATGTTGGCGTATAAGTACGACCCCTGCCAGAACAAGGTTATTTTTGTTCTAGAAAAAAAACACATGGCCTTAGAAATTTCAGACAGGAAGCTCCTAATATTATATGAACAGGCCCATGTGTTCTAACACGGAAACGGAAAGACATTCTCAACATGTCGTCATAAGGTTTTGTGTGATAGCCCATATCATCGATGAGAAAATGTAGGAAGAATTTGATAAAATCCTAACCATTTTTAGCATGAACAACACGCGGCCAATGATGATACGGAAAGCAACCAGTTCTGTTTTCTCCTTATCTACGCGTTCCTCGGTCTTTATCACCGAATGGGAAAATCCCGTCTTTGAGATACAGCAGGACAGAGGTAGCAGTTGCCTAAGGCGATACAAGTTCCTTTTCAGACCGGTTCAGGGTGATCACATTGTTAAAACAGTTGCAACACCGTTTCGCTTTTGTTTGTCACAAACGACAAAGATTGACGCTTTGCGAAAATCTCTAAATTGACATGCCCGCAAGAATATACTCCACACGGAAACTCTCGTTCAAATATACTTTTTTTTTAATCTGAGCGGATTCACCCTCCACTGAAGGTGGACGAGTATCACGAAGGCTTTTAAAATATCACTGCAGGAATGACACGCCTCGTTGTAAGCAATAAACGGTGTACAGAGAGAAAGGGAGGTGCGATAAAATGGGAAGGAGGACGAATGGTGAATGAACAAAAAGAAGTTTGCGGTCGAGGCTGTTTGTGTGAAAAACGTACCGGCTCGCGCATGCGCATTACCTCTATTGCAAAGTGTTATTTCAATCATGCGAGTACTAACAACTATAGAAACCTACCGGCATCATGATACAATGCTGGCGAGTGAACCTGCATACGTATCTCCAGTGTTACTAACTATGGAACTGAGAAGTCAAGGAGCGCAGCTGAAATCAAAGCTTCGACAAGGGAACTTGTCTCAGGAAATAATAACTCCCGATCCTCGGTCGCTCACGAATTCTTATCAAATAGCCCACTAATGTATTTTAGCAACTGCGTGCTTCGAAGTCGTATCGACAGTGAACACGAACAGTCTGTAGAACCAAGAGTGTTTGGACCACAAGTCTGGAATTCTTTAGAGTTACTGCACGGCCTCTCCTGGCGAAAAGCACATCTTTGCAAAGAGATACTATCTTGTTGAATCTAAGTCTTCTCGAACTGCTGCTGCCCTGGCAAAGACAAGTGTGCTCGAATGGTTGCTGATTACCTGTGTGATAATGGGTAACGGAGTATCCAGCTGATTTAATCTAGAATATACTGGTAACAACTTCTTGCAGATGGAAACCAGCTCGAAAGCGAATGGTTCCTGCTGAGCTCGAATTGGAGCCATTTCCAATGGCGCTGGAAACAAATTGGTCAATTATTTTTTTTTATTTCGAGGCTGGAACCTTGAGAAGTGCTGCGGTGGCAACTTCTTGACGCTGAGATACGTCAGCATGATGACCAGCAGTAAAAGTGCCAACAGCTTTGTGTCGAAAAGTTTTGGCTCCACTGACGTTCTTTGTCAGTGCATGACTTCTCAGGCTTCAAGCAATCACTTTGCCCCGTACTTTTAGCCTGATCGAATAGCGTGTATTAACTACCACTCGTCAGGTTACTAGTCCACTACTATAGTTTATCTAATATTTTTTTGTTTGCTGTTAAACGTGCAAATGTGAAAGAAGCAGCCTTACACAGATAAATGTTGGTGTAAGATGCATGACAAGGTTTTATCATGTACTTGAGCTCTTGAAAAAAGAAGAAAAGAAATCAAGTGCTGCTGCATACACCTGAATACTTCGCAAGGACTCCACGCACGTCCCCGCCCGCGCTACGTTACGATGTGCATTTATACGCTTGTATCAGTCATCACGTCACAGGTCTCCACAAGTCCGCGATCCGTTGAGTCCTGCGGACGCCATGACCAGCAGGAACACTCGGGATTCGGATCCCTTACATAACGGCTAAGACGAGCCACCATGTCCGCAACGGCGAAAACACGAATAGGGACACCTCAGTGGCCTACGTCGAAGCGTCACGATCGAAACACACCAGAGTCTTGCGACGTTATCACAGCTTTCCCCACCCCAGCGACGTGTGCAGCTGGGGTGGACGCCCTTGGAGACACGGCTCTCCTACGTTCGGGCCACGTGCACCGTGCCCGCTCGGATCATGGTGGACAGGGTGAGCATGAGCACGAACACGATGAGCATCACCCCGACGCCGCCGTACCAGTAGCGCAGCCATTTGCGACGCGACGACGCCAGCACGGAGTCCTCGATGCTCCAGCTCTCGGTAGGCTTCATGCCTCGCTCGTTGGTTGGCTCGACTTCCTTTCCCAGTTGCTCACACCCACTACGGCACGTTGGCTAATAATGTGGTAAGTATAGATAGTTAGACAAACACAAAATGCTCGAAGAAGTAATAAACGTTAGTAACATAAAGATAAATGCAATATAACAGAATCATGTAATTATGTAGCAACAAATAAACTATTATATTTCCCTTCTTCGTCTTCCATCTCACGGATACGAAGCGTAGTGCTGCGCTACGACACAGTCATAAATATAAAATATGTGATTCCCACTTGAAAAAAACAAACAAAAGTGCCTGTTAGTAGAACCATCCGACAATGCAAACAAATCGACAGTAGGCTTTCTTACCGTTTTACCACCTTCGCGGTCAGTTTTGTGGGGTCTCGGCGAGGCGAACGAGCGCATCGCCACGCTCTTGGAGTGAATGGACACAGCAGACACGGTCGGTACAAAGCACACAACATACATACATTTATTAACTAATTTAGACGATGATATCGTCCGCCGAATGATACACCAATTTCAATTAACACGCTACCATTCAAACGACATAATGCAAGTGGCACACTAAACACACAATAACATGATAAACACAAACTAACACACCCAACACACTAACGCATACCCAAGGCGGCGTCGCCAACGCCTGACTTTCCACGTGGGACCCCAGCGCGAAGCCCGCGGTGCCGAGCACCGGGGAACAACCGTTCGCGGCAGCCGCCACGCTATGGTGGCTAGCCACCATAGCCACGCGCAGAAGGGCTCGCTCAACGCTCGCCCACCGCCAAGGCCCGCCTTCCGCCAGGGGCCACCGCCGGCGCTACCACTCTACCAACAGTGGTACTCAAAGCGAACACAACGCCATCTATCGCCCGGCGGTGGTCACCACTGAAATAAAGCCTTGGGGCAAGACACGTGCGCCCCGCGGCGCAGACAACTTTACAGGGGGGGGGGGGTGTCAGCACCCCCACAGTTTCTAACTGCTTCGGATTGCACAGGCACGGTTGAGAGCTGTTTGAAACGAACCGTGAAGTGAACATGGTGGTAAAACTGTAAGGAAGTGTGCACGGCGTATGGAGAAACGTGAATCCGAACGTGGAGAAAAAGAAGCCTGACGTCCACGCACTTTCTTTATCTGTCGGTTGATGGATGCGCTCGCGTGTTCCCTTTCATGAAAAAGGACGGCGCACTTGTCTTAGCGGTTCTGTTAACAGCGCGAGGCTCGCTCGTCGCAATATCTTTCGTGCCTGTCGTCGGCTTTGACAAAACTACAACGTCACAAATGCGAAAGCAGTGGTGCCCTCAGTGGCTGCTTTTCCCATTTCTTGGGCGTGTATTACGCCACTAGCGCTGCGAGTAAACCTTCTGTAGGTCACATCATCAAACTAAGGTCACGGTAAACCCCAAAAATTTCATAGTTGTTCGTTGAATGGTTAAACGAAGTCTGCACCCTCTGACGACTAGAACACCGCCGAATCAGACGCTGCCGCTGGCGGTAACTCCATGGCACCACGTCCACGTGATGACTGATCACCTTGACCCTTGTTCTTTTGCACCTCTGATAAGCGAGTTTGAACTGAGTGTGGAGAGCATCGTTAAAAAGACTGTCGTAACTTTAGCCGGCCCACAAGCTCCCCTATGTCTTTTACCGATTCGAGGGCCAACACCGCAAAAGCGGTTAGTGTGAAGCCGACGATGGGGTCCAAGTGCCGCAAGCCTTCCGTCTTCACGGTGATGTAGCCCAGCTGAAGAATTTTAAAGTCTCTGAACGTCATTTCGCCGGTGGCGTCGTCGACGAGCAGTTCCAGGCGCAACCTGAGGGAGTGGACACATACCGAGATGTTTACACCCGCTGAACGCGGCGGAATATTCATAGTGTGCGAGAAATGCAGTTCCGAGAAGCTGGCGTCATAGGTGAAGCCCCTTTCTTCCTTTGCCTTGAAACCCGATGCCAGCGTTGCCAATAAGCCAGCATGGAACACTTCTGGAGTAACCTGAATTTCCGCGCCAGATGACGTCAACACGGCGTGCCATTGAGTTCTTGACTGAACGTCGTGTGTCATGACTGGAAAAGATAGATAGAGAGAGCCATAACTTTACATGTTTCCTAAACCTATACCTTACTATTGTGGTATCAGTCATCTAACTGGAACTCCGGCGCACTTCTGGTCGCCGTGTTCTATGTACCAGTGAAAGCGAGCAAGGGCAGACGCGATCGCTGCTCAAGCGAAGGTAAAACTCATTGGCCGTTCCTCGTGCATAGCAGCAACCGTTATCGAGAAAGAAATACAGAAATGAGAGTGAACACAGCTCTGATGAGTACCTGTGTCAGTACAAACGAAGATAATCGAAGCAAGCACAGTGAAACGCCTGTAGTCCATTTCTTGCATGTGGGCATCCGGGTGAATTTTGGGGCGGGCTGAGCTCCTCAAGGCATCGCGCTGTCGAGCGCCATGCCCCCGGCTCTGTACACGAAAGAGAGCATCTTTTATGGCGTTATACATACTCTATATCGCAGCTAGCAATTATGAGCATACCTCAGTGCATGAAGGTGTTTCATCACATGGCACATGCCCACTGTGCGGGCACCACTCTCTAAATAAAGTGACATTTCCCAACACATAGGGGAAAAAAGTGCTTTTGATCGTTAATGAAAAGAATAATTAAGGTATAATGCTTCGCGCGTATATTTTATCGCTTTTCCACAGCCGCGCACGGTAACGACTATGTTTGATCACGTTATCTTGAAGGGGCCCTGAAACACCTTTTTGAGTAACCGTGGAATTATTTCACTGGAAGAGCTTATTGCCTCACAAATTCAACGCCGCAAAAGTTTTAAGAATCCGTCTAGTGGTGGTGGTAGTGATTAGAAGATGAGAAAAGGCACCTAATTTCTGCAACCCGATCGGGAGCACGGCGAAGACGAGTGCAGTTACAAAGATTTGTAACACGCTGCAGTCGCATTCTCTCCTCTCTCGTCCCGACAAAAGCGCTGGAAGCTAAGCAGGGAGAGATGGGCAAACCAAAAACAGCACGCGCGCCTCATCACTTTGAGCACTTTTTTTTTTCTTCGAATACGCGGTTTCTCAGTGCGATCGCGCGGGCACGC
Organism: Rhipicephalus annulatus; assembly: GCA_013436015.1. Taxonomy (NCBI): domain Eukaryota; kingdom Metazoa; phylum Arthropoda; class Arachnida; order Ixodida; family Ixodidae; genus Rhipicephalus; species Rhipicephalus annulatus. The sequence continues at coordinate 496,114 of WOVY01001456.1, read as the reverse complement.
ATGCACAAGTGACGGCCTCCCGCGGCGATCTCTGTAACAAGCGAGCGCGCCATGTTCAGATCAGCCAATGGCAGATAGATGGGCATTCTGCGAGTGACTTTTGAGCGTATTCCGTCATTTGTCGAGGGAAGAGAAAGCAATATTTAGGTGACTTTGATGATTTATTGTGTACTCCAGGCCACTTGCTGCTCTATAACATTTGGATCGAGTGTTCTCGGGTGCCTCTACGACCGATCAGCAGCGTTTTCTGACCATGCTCGAAAAGTGTTGCAGGGCCCCTTTAAAGGGCCCCTAAACCACCCAGAGGTGGACATGTATGTGGTGGGAAAGTTGCAATCTGCACTAGTCTACAACGAACAAGTAACCATGATAATTTTACCGTATTTTTCGGCTATAACCGCTGTTGCCATGCCGGTCCTTGCTCCTACGAATTGTGCCGGTGTGGACCCTATGTTGCGTGCGCCTCCGGAGGATCGCCAACATGATAGATCCGTACAGGGACTCCCCGCTTCAAAGCACTTTTGCGCCAGATGAGAAAGCCGCCGCCACCGCGACACGTGGAACAAGGAGCGCAGGCAGATGCTTGCAGACTAATCGGAAGTCGTAGGTTTCTGCTTCACCAATCGCAGCATGACTTACACTACGCATCACAGATTTTGTGACGGCACACACGTCACTGCGGGGGCCGGAAGGACCCGGAGAGAAGAAGGGATTGTTTCTTGGAATTTCTAGAGCGCCCGCGGCTGGTATGCGCTGCCACGTGTGGCATCGTTGATAGTTAGATTCGTGACTCAACAAAGAGAGAGAGAGAGAGAGAGAGGAATGGTAAAGATTGGAGCTTGCAATGAAAATAAAAAAAAAACTCCCTAAACAGGGACTGTGTCCTCAAGCCCTGTTGCGGATTTTTTCACCGTTATCGTGTATCACCCGTATTACCCCGAAAATCATGCGAGCCGTGATCGTATCACCTATTTTTGGCTATATATATAGTGTGTGTGTATTGTCCAGCGAAGACAACACTCGAGATTTTGCCAAGGTGTCTTGAAACCCACTACGGTAGTCTAGTGCACATGATGCTCGAGTGCCCGCTGCAGCCGCATGTTCAATGGAAGCGAAAATGCTTGAGGCCCGTGCCGCGTACCCTACGGTGGTCGAATTTCCGCGAGCTGCCCGCTACGCCCTCAATCATAACGATTCTTGGCCCAACGGCTTTCGTGGACTGGTTAACCTCCCTGCATTTACATATCCCCCATTTCTTCTCTTAGGCCGTTACACCTCAACAATTATTATTGCAGGATGGCTGACAGAGCTGACAGTAGACAACCCTAGTTGACAGGCGACGTAAATTGCATCATGGCATTGAACAAGGGATGCTCTACCCACCAGAAACTTGCGCGAACGTACTGATTCTTCTTTACATAGTTGCTTGCGTGCTATTTTTGGGCAATGAAAGCGTTCCGGCAAACATAGTAAGGCCTTCTAAACTCCTCGCAACGTTGTGTCACATATCGAAACCATGGCTGCGATGGCCGTCATGCGAGGGACCCTAGTCATGATTAATGCGAAAATGTGTGCTTTAGGGTCGATGCTTGAATTGGTGAAAGAAGTCCTTCTCACCGCATTTTGATGTGCTTATAGAAGACCCGTGACCCTAAATTTGAAACTTCATTGTTTGATTGTCCGGTATACGAAGGAATCTGCTGATTATTAGGGCTGGACGTTAGCTGAGTTGCCAGCACTTCGTGACATCGTCATGGGTATGAACGGAGGAGGTCCTGTGTGACGTTCCACGATTAAGGCGTGCATTGTCGACATCAGAGGGCGTTCATGGCTGCGCTGTGAGCCCCCTCCATATTAGGTCAATGTATGGGGCAGCTTTCATCCCACTCCCCACCCCCTCTTACGTGGCTAGGAGGGCAACTCGCTCTCTAGTCAATGTAAAAAGCAGATCTTGCCCCCCCCCCCTTCTTAGATGAATAGGAGGGAGGGGGGCGTCCCCTCTGCCCCCCTTGTGCGCACGCCTACTATGAGCAGGAGCCCCCCGCACTCTCGTCCGTTAAAGAACCTACGACAGCGAACTCGTCAGCGTGGTGTGGTGGTGGTGGTAGTGGTTAGAATGAAGAGGAAAAAGGCACCTAATTTCTGTCTGCCTTCGGGCGACACGGCGCAGTGCCTTATAGGGGTGGGGAGAAGGAGAGATAAAAAGAATAGAAGGAAAATAGAAGGAGAAGAAGACAGCCAACGAGAGGAAAAAAGAAGGAGATAGGAAAGTGGGGATCCGGTCGAAGCAGTCCAAGGGCGGGGCGCCACAATGCGAGAGCTGCACGGCGTCAGGAGACCGCGGAGGGCGAACCAGTCGGCGGGAGCTACGCTGATGCCGGAGATCGCGAGGGCACAACCGTCCAGCTCGAAATCCTGCGAGCGAATCCCCGTGGTGTGAGACCACCGAACACATCGTGACTGAGCGTACTCAGCTGAACTCTCCCAATGAGAACACAGTCGCTGTTGCACTGGGCTTTAAAGACAAAAACGCGGAAACTCGGCCTGGGTCGGCCTGTGTGTCTTTTCTTTGTGTATTTTAGGCGTTTTTTTCATTCTTCATTATTTATGCTGTCGGCCAGTGTGCAAATATGTGCCCACCCTATGCCCGCCTATTACAAATCGCATGACCTTACCATCATTATCATCATCATTTAGGTAGTTTTGGACTGACGCAAAATAGTTCTCAGTTAACGATGCTACCATTATTTATTGAATGCGTTAGAACATTTAAAATTCAATTTCAGAATTACCAGATACAGAGCTACACATTACGGTAAAAAAGTGCAAACAAACTTTCACTGTCAAGGGTACTGTCAAAAATACTGACAAATTCTAGGGTAATTATACTTTCCATGCTGCTGACTAACTTGAAAAAAATTTGCTGAGGACCACTCTTAGTGCTTTTTTTGCATTTTTTCCTATTGCCCGAAACCACCTTGACTGTGTCCTTGAAGGATTCTCTAAGCCATAAAGTTTCCTAATATACAAGAAACTCCATGCTAAGCCATGTAGTTGGTGTAGTCGCATCGGCATCGCCGCTAACTCAAAATATGGCCGCGCCCTTGTGTAGCTAAGAATGTGCGCATTTAGCGACAGTCCGTGAAGCCCAATTGTAATGTATAACTCAGTTTTCAGGAAGTGCTCGCTGGCTTGTGACCATCTGCGTTCGGTGCGAAGACTTCTCTGGACTCTTCGCTCAGCAATTCACAATCAGGGTGGCCCACGTTGCGAAGATTTCGCTAGAACGCTTTTGGAACATCGGTGTCCCAATGGTAGGTCGTTCCGTTTTCCCTGAACTAGAATCAATGACTACTTTCCTGTCGTGTCAGGTGTAAATACGGTTTCAGTGATACATCATATGACTGAGACGTAGTGGTGAGTTATCTTACGTGGTGATTCGCTCTTGTCACCCTGACACCGCAGCTGCAGAAAGGAGCCAGGCGATGCGTTACGCTACGAGCGCAGAACCGTCATACAAGCCAAAAACGAGGAAGACGAAAGTTGGAAAGCAGAGGAGAAATCAATACAGGGAGCTGATGAAAGGTATGCTGGCTTACGACGTGAACATTACTACGGTCACAGTAAAGTATTCAACGCATCTGTCATTGCCGACATGGCACGAATGCCGGCCTGCATCGGCGAAACGCAAAGCAAAAGCGATTCATTGCTGCTTTAGCTGGTTGGGGCATCGTAGAAGTACAAATGTTTTAAATACAAACTACAACAGTTCTTTAAAAGCCGTGCATGCTGCTTAAGTGATGTGAGAATTCATTTCGTTCTGTGGGCATGCTGTTTCTGCTGTAGTAAGTAGCCTGTTGTTTTTCAATTAACTGTTAATTCGCCTTTTTCTGAGCCAGAAAATGCACTCGAAGGGCAAATTCCAGTTTGTCCACGAACTGACTGCTTCCCTTCCAGTTCTTGAAGCACACAAAACGAAACTAGAAGGAACTGGCCAGTTTTCGAACGGAAACACTTACCACAGGAAGGAAATTATACTGACCATTCCGTCTACATGCAACGTTATATCATTGCCAATTAACTGCGCCGGCTGCACCATCACTTGTGAGAAATGTGCCTGTGACACTGAAGTGTCCACCGTAGACAATTACGTAAGTAGCATCCCATCTTTGTTCCATTGGATGATTGATATTTACAGTTCAATTTGGAACATAAGTATTGCGAAGCACGGGTGGTGCAGTATTGTAACATCCTTGTGTGGAAGTTGGGGTTAGTTCAATCGAATTTAGGGAACTAAGAATATTTGCTGAAATAGGAGATAAAATAAAAATTCACTAATACATATTGTTAATATATATGCATTTACTTTTTTATTTATTCACGTATACTGCAGGCCAACTTGGCTTGAGCAGAAGGGGCAGTACACATAAAAAAAGTAAAGTAAGAGGATAGCTTAATTCATGCAATGGTAGAATCAAAAGCTAATACCCCACAATAAAGGTTCAACAAAATACAATAGTTGGATAGCATTATTTGCGTTTCTACATAGTGAAATAGAACATCAGCTTTAACGAAATACTCTATATAACATAAAACATACTCCTCCAGAGACAAAAAAATTTGGCGACATAATTACTGAATTTGGAAGTCTATTTCAGTCTGCTATAGTTCTGAGAAAAAAAAATTATGCTTTGGCTTTGGTGAAAATTGGTTGCATCGGATGAAGTTAGTGTGTCTTGTCTGTTGAGTTGTAACAGAAGGAAAGTATGGCTAATCATTTATATTGAAGTTACCAGGCATTATGTTAGAAAGAAATGTTGTGCGACAAAACTTCCTTCGGTAATGCAAAGAAAATATTTTGTCTTTGGGATCATGAGTACACTAGGGAATCTTTTTTATGTTTATTGAAATGAGTCTAGTGGCCTTGTGTTGAATCATATTAAGCTGATTAGTGTCTTTTAACGTATATGGGTCCGAGTTTCGTGATGCATGTTCACACGCAAGTGTTTGCAGCGAGCTAGCCACTGCTAATGCATGATTGGGCTCACATCATTAGCATATATTACGGCACCACTGTAAACGTAAAAGAGTTTCAATTTAGGATTTCACTGCATCTACTTCTTATACCTGATCAGCTTTAATATTCATCCTAGTTACTTTAAGCTGCATTGCTCTTCAATGGACTGCAAGAAGTTAGAATTAATGAGAGTGACAAAATGTTTCGTTCAGACTAAGCAGTCTCAGAATATATTGGAATTGCAGAAGGCTAATGCTTACTTTTATCATATTCTATGGGGTCTACAATTCAGGAAAGTATGGACATTTCTTAAAGAAAATTTTTATTCCAGTCGCATTATATAGGCAGTGCGGATACCTGCAGTAGAATTGCAAATTTTGTGCTACGCCTACTCTACTCACAAATATTCTTTGTTGAACTGGCACCTACATTGGGGGCTTTAGTCCACTTATGGTGCCGTAAAAAAGAGTGGGAGAGAAACCTTGAGAACTTGAATATAGTAGATACCCAATTGTGGCAGACTATGAAATTGAGCTGGCTGGTTCATGATTAGGAGTCGAAAAAGCAGCACTAGAAAGATGGTACAAGGGACCACAGTGCCATAGTCTTGTGTGGTTTCCACGCGTAGCCCCATTTCAGTAGACTCTCGGTGAAAATTTCTTAAATAGAATTTCTGCTTAAATGCAATAACTACCTCTAATATGATTGGTTTTGTACTTGAATTTTCCACACCTGTTTGCCTCTCAGTACGTGGAACTCCTGTTACATGGAACTCATTTTACTGGTCCCTTTTGGTTCCATTTAAGAACTGCATTTTGCTCTACTGTGGCTCTGAATCGTTGTTCAGTTTTAGTAAATAACTGTCTACAATGACCGCATGTCGCACCATGCTCACAGGACAAAGTCCTCACAACTTCAAACGTGCCATCGACTTCGAGCCAGTGTCTCTCGACAGAGCCGCTGTCTGCCGAGGTAGAGGACTTAGTGGCCATACAAGGCGATACAGACATCGTGCCGCATGTGTTGCCTTTTGCACCTCACATTGCTGAACGTTTCGACGTGGATCTGACGGAAGACGAGCTTCATGGACCACTGGAAGAGCTTGCGACATCAAAGCCAGCGGTTTCGTTGGCATCCAAAAAGAAGAGTGATCCGTTCACATTTCGGCTGACTCCTTCGCAGCACGATAAGGTGGCCAAGATCAAGAAGGCGGACCTCGATAAGCTGGCACAGGAAATGCAGATTCGCAGGAGCATGCAAGCTTTCGTCGAAGTATGTGTACATGCAAATATGGTGAGTATATCTACAGCTGTAGCTGACGAGCTTCGTTATTGTTTAGCCTCTGAGCTGATTGTCGCGGTTCAGCAGCACCTCTTTAGTGAGGTCGTTCAAAGATAACCGAATCCTTTTAGTGAGGATGTTTGATAATAGCTTTGGAGGGTGTTGTGAGGCCCCTTTTAAGGATGGCTCTTTGAGGATTCCTTATAAGGTGCAAAAATGTAGTCAATAAAGGGGCCATGACACTCAATTGTCTATCATAGTCTGTGTTATGTGGGTTAATTCTTGTGAATTCACAAATAAGTAGAAATATTTTACTGTATTTAGTCAAACACTTAGTTTGTAATTCAGTATCTTTATAAACACACAAGCAGCCTAAAAATTGGGCAACACTAGTGCACTGACGAGCTTTCATGTTGCAAGCAGCTGGCTGATTGAGCATCTGCTTTCATTCTAACGAACGATTTTAGCTTTCTTCTTCTTAGCATTGAAGCTGGATGATTATCAGTGGCTGAAATTAGAACAGAAGACTATGGCTCTGCTTCTTGCTGCATGTGACGTCACAGGCACCAGATAAAACGTCATGTGACGTTACAGCTGGCGGCTTGTAGGTCCTGCTTTGCACTGAACTGTTCTCTTATGGCAACTTTCCTTATCTGCACAGGCATAATAAGCTTTATGGTTCTAGTTGTTACTGAAGACCACTAATTGTTGGGTCTTGCCATGACCCCTTCAATGAGTGTTGTTTAGGTAGTCGCACTGTACTTGGATCAATGGTCGGCAAACTTACCCGTGAGTCGGCTCATTCAGATTCAGATCGAGCCGTGAGTTTGAGTCTGTGTGAGCTCATGATAAAGATTTGTTGTAAGTCTGAGTCCAAGTGAGTCCAGTTGAGAAAACATTTGGTGAGTGTCTTGAGTGAGCCCCAAGTGCAAAATGTATTGCTGGAGTTTGTCTGAGTAAACACTTTTTTTTGTCTATGTCTGGTTCTATCTACAGCATTACATCAGTCTTACGTCTGCTCATGTTTGTACTCAAGTCAACTCAATAAAATTGCCCATGTATATTAAGTACCGAATGATAAATATATTGGTGTTGAAGTGCATTGACACAATTACAATTATATGCTGATAGATTCATGAGTTGACTCACTCAGGCTCACGGCTCTATGTGAGTCTGAGTGAGTAATATTTCAGTGAGTGTGAGTGAGTGCGGCTGAGAAAAACTTTGGTGTGTCTGAGTCCAAGGGTGTCCCATGGACAACATATATTTCGTGAGTCTTGAGTGAGTTCTAATAGTACGTAGATGTAAAGAAACTTGTGGCACCTTGCAGAGCTCATTAGAGGACAGTGCAGCAGAGAAGGCTGGCAATTCTATAGCAATTTCATCATTGCCGAAACTTTTTTTTTCAGCTGGACAAGGCGTTGTCTGCACTGCACTACCATCGAAATCGTAGTAAGGAACAGAAGAAAGGCATTACCGTTGTCGATATTGGAATCTACAACTCTCTCATCAGAGGCTACGCTGCCAAGGTGAGACCCATTCTTTAGCACAAATAATGCTACAGTTCGCTGGCTCTTATTGTTCTCGCAACTGGTGTACAGTGTCGCGGAGGTTTTTTGACATTCGGGGCTCGCTTCGATGATTTATGCCTAGAATCATGCTGCACTTTACTTTTTTGTTGCCGTTGTGTTTCGCGACCTATCAAAGCTTTTGTCTTGCAGGGAAAGTTGTCTCGTGTCCAGGAGATCATGCACACCATGGAGCATGATCGCATAAAGCCAAACGCTGCCACATTTACATCTCTTCTTGAGTGCCTCGCTCTGCAGCGCAACATTTCTCGGGAAAATGTGGAGAAAGTCATCGAGGAAATGAAGGCTCACGTGAGTCCCTCGCTGAATTTCTCAAGGCTCTTTTTGTCCTCTCCTAACTGAATGGGTTTATATGGCGCTTACCATTAGACTGACTGAAGAACTGATCAATGAGCATACATGGTCTGCCCAGAAAGTCGTTGCACAAATTTTTAACGAAAAGTTTATTCGCAACTCTGACACATCAACCTAATATTTTTTAAAATAGGCTGCTTCTGCATCAACACAGTGTTTCCAGTAACTTTTCCCATTCCTGAAGGCTCCTTGCAATGCAGAAACCAGAATCTTCTTCAACTCTTTTGTTATGGCCTTTAAATGCCCTAGACTGAGCCATTGTGCTGTTTTTTGGTGACCTGTTTTCATCAGGGGAAGATGTAGAAGTCAGAAGAAGTGGCATCAGGTTCGTGGGGTAGCAGGCTGGGGAAGCTTTGTGACGCCATGCTTCATCCGGAAGTCCATTAGAGGAGTGTGGCTGGGCGTATCGTCATGACTTTTTGGCGTTCAAGGGCGTCCTGATCATTTCTCGTCTTCAGCTTGCTCTCTTCCTTCGCAAAGCAATTTGGGCCACTCGAAAACACTCGATCAACCTATGACATTACTCCCATCAGCCGCCTCGACCATGCCATGGCTCTCCCGTGTCGTTTTACCTAGTTTGAATACTAAACCTTCACTGTGTAATGCTTCTCCAACAAAATATATTGTGGGGATGACGAGGCACTTAGGTTGGGTTGACCTTAAACTCGATCTACCGTACCGGAATATAAGTCGAGATATTTTTTAATAAAACAACGGGCTAAAGTCGCCCCTCGTCTTATATAGTGGTGTTGAGCCGACAGTGCACCACTGTCTGGCAACATGTAGCTTGCATGTGCATTAGAAGCTGGACACGGGCATATTCGCATTCAAATCCAATAGCAGGTTGTTGTTTTTTCTCTCTTGTCTGTTTTTTTGTGTTCGTGATTTGACTCCGATCTGTTCTAAGTTGTCGCTCCGCTTGAAATTGTGTTTTATTTTTAGTGGTATTTTTTTCGTTAACTGAATATGAGTAGCGGTATGAGGAGGCAGTACTCAGCTGCGTTTAAACTTGAGGTTGTTGAGTTCGCAGAAGTGAATGGTAATATGGTTGCTCAGCACTGCTTTTGCATATTAGAAAAAAGCGTGCGTTATTGGAGGGGGCAGAAAGGGAAGCTGCAGATGTGAAATCGTCGGAAAATGTCATTTTGTGGGTGAAGAACGGTTCATCTGCAGCTGGAGGGTACGCTAGGGAACTTTGTGTGAGAAGTTCATGCCTGCTCGCTGCCAGTGACCGTGGATACCATTCGCAAGAAAGCAGTGGAACTCGCTCAAGCAGCTGGGCTCACGAGAGAATTTCGTGCGCCAAACTCTTGGGTACGTCTATTCATGAGACGCAAAGGATCTTCTTTCTGGTGGCGCATATCCATCTGCCAGAAGTTTCCAGACGATCTCGAGGACAAGCTTATAAACTTTCAGGGCTTCGTGAATTGGCTTCGGAAGCAGAACAACTACATGATGGGGCAGATTGACAATGCCGATGAGACTCCCGTGTGGTTTGACATGCCTTCATCGACCATGATCATGCGGCGTAGCGTCAAGGATATGAAGCTGTTGTCCATTGGCAATGAGCACTCACGCTTCACCGTCATGCCGGCATGCATGGCCGATGATAGAAAACTTCCGCCCTTCATCATTTTCAAACGTAAGACAATGCCGAAAGAAGTGTTCTCGCCCGGTGTTGTTGTTCCCGTCAACAAAAAAGGATACATGGATGAGGCCGTGATGCTCGAATGGATACGAGTAGTTCGGAACCGTCAGCCAGGTGCACTGCTGCGTCTTTGCAGCATGCTGGTGTTAGATGAGTTTTGTGGTCACTCAACCGACGCTGTGAAGTGCGCACTGGGCGATGAAAAAACAGACCTCGCCGAGATACCAGGTGGCATGACGTCTACCCTCCAACCGATCAACGTTGTGCTAAACAAGCCGTTCAAGGACCGAGTGTGGCTGTAGTACCAAGAGTGGATGTCCGGCGACAACCCAAAGATACTGACGGGCCGCCTACATAGGCCTCCGCTTGCGACTGTTTGTGGCGGGTGCTTTCCGCCTGGCATTCCTTGCCAGATTTCATGGTGGAAAATGCTTTTAAGAAATGTTTCATCGGAAACTCGATGTATGGCACGGAAGACAACGCACTGCGGGATGCGGCCAGCGATAAACTCTCGTCTTCAGAAGGCAGTGGGGCTTCGTCTGACGAATAGGAGCAGTTGCGATGGTGGTTGAGGGGAGCGCTGAGGATTGGGTGCAATGCGCCCAATTCGCAAATAAATGTCCTTCGGCAATTTTGGGTTGTTTTCTTCTTTTTCTTTTTCGGTAACCTGAACTTTGGGGGTCGAGCTATATTCCCACTCGACCGATAGTCCGGTTTATACGGTACACTCGGCAAAAGCTTGGACACGAGTGCTGATTGATGCGCTGGCAGCTAAGTCTTACCACCACCCAACTAGCACAGGAACATCCCCCCCTTCACCAAGTTTTTGGCAGGAAAAATTCAGTCCTACTACTTTCTGGACAAACCCTGTATAAGAACCAAATGTGGATGGAGTGCATTCGCTTTTTGCTTCACTGGTCCTAAAAGAACTTAGTTTGTGTAGAGGCAGGCCTTGCCACTGCTGTGCACGTTGCAATATGTTGATCATTCAATTTTACCAGTATCAGTGCTTTACGACCGTTGTACTCACTCGTTTCACACAATGGAGACTTGAAGGCTGGCAAAGATATCTGAGAAAACACGAAGAACAGTGCAATGATCTAAAGAATGAAATGGGATAGGGATAACATTAAGTGACTAGAAGATCGAGGTAGGGTTTAGGAACATGAGCTCTGTAGTTTAATTTGGTTTTTGAACAGGCCCTCGCCAATTTTGGTTGCACTCTCGAGGTTGTTAGGTGCTACTGGGGTACCGTTGTATGAAAACAATGCATCTAGGGAGTGTTTTGGGGAGTATACTGTATCATAGTTCCACAGTTCCTGTATGGCTTGCCCTACTTTAAATAAAAGTGTTTTACTGTAAAATTCGAGGAGTAGATATTATACGTAAGAGGTTTTTTTAATGGTGCACAGATGTTTTCCTACTCCGTTGCACGTTAATTGCTTCTTTACTGTCATTGCTTTTAGGACATCACCCTTCAGCAGCTGTTCAAGGATTGCAAGTTCTTCGGAAGTACGCGGGAGCATGTGCTTCAGGTAACACTTGCTGTGTCCTTTTAGTATCCGTTTGCTTATTTTTTAAAAAGGAAAGCGATGTAACGTTTTGAGTCATCATTCATTTTTTTTTTCTCTATTAAACAAAGGTTCAACCTCTGTACTTTGTCTGATTTAGCTTTGAAGGAGCAACATATACAATTCCACTTACCTTTATACTTCAAAAGGGTTTGTCATTCTACAGTTATTTAGGCTCTAAAGAGCACTCGTGACTCATACACATGGGGATATGCGCTTACGTTTGAACGACTTTAGTGCCTTGTTCTCACTTTCACTCTCAGGCATCTTGGCGAATGCTGGTTCTCAGAGTTCTGGCTTTATCACCATTAACGGCAAGTGATAGTGGCAGTTTTTTGTTCGTTTGTATTTGGCAGTCAAACAAATGATCTGATAGCTTTATTTTGATGCTTTATTCTGAGCTTAGTTCTGCCATGAGGCTGCTGTGTATCCAGACTACTTTAAAATGGGTTTGGACTTTTTCGTGTAATTGCTCTTTAAGTGGTATGAAATGAGACTGTGAAAATTTGTTTATTTTTTACTTTCTTTTATTGTCTGAAGGAATTGGTGTCATTGTGATTATGCTGTTACTTGCTCATGTTTGCAATCAGATTGTTTTGACATGCCATTTGATCTTGATGTAAATTTCGAAAGAAAGCAGTGGATTTTTCAATGAACAAGAACTACAGCTGTCTATGTAGGAGATAGCAAGATGGTTAAAGGTCATATGTTCATTGATTCAGTCACAGATTAATGTGGAGAATTGAGCTGCGGCATGCTACTACTTTGACTGCATCTTTGGTGTTTACTAGAATAGTGAAATTGGGTCTCCGAAGAAAAAATTTGTCTTTAAGACTGGGTTGAGGTAATATAAAATAGCAGTAATTGAGTCTCTCCGTGAGATGCTTTGTGCTGCGGGGGATATTAAGTAGGCTCATGCTTCTGCAAGGGATAATTCAGATCTTAGTTTCCCACACCGATAATTTTGTGTGTTTTCAACAGGCCATTCAAAAGGTGCTGCCTGACTTTGTGCCCGAGCCATCCACGTTCCCAAGAAACTACGACTGCAAGCTCTTGCGCAAGCTGAAGAACCAAACAACACTCGTACGTCATACTGTCCTTTAGCTCGGCACGCTTGGCCTTTAACCCCTGCGGCCCCTTCTAGGGTAATTTGGGCAAATGAAACTTTTGTTTAAGTGTTCCCATACTTCTTGCTGCAGCACAAACCTCATGAGACTCCGGGTGACCTGCCCACCGTGGAGGAACTTCGTCAGTGCGCCCGTGAGCAGATGGGCTTGGAGACTGATGGCCAAATCACCGTGCAGTCAGTGGCGAAGCTGACAAATCCCTCCGACAAAGTGCTTCAGATGGTCAGCACTTGTCTTCGGCTTTATTCATGCTCGATTACAGGAACTGTTAAGAAGTGTCTTACGCTTGGAAGTTTCATTGTAAAGGAATAGAATAGCACAAAGCTTGCTGTGCCCTTAGGAATAAAAATCGATGAATGCCAACTTTCTTTTAAGACTCCTTTGCAGGAGTGTGGATTTATGCCGGAAGTTTGAGTGCAAAAGTTGAAGTGATTATAAATAGCAGAGGAGTTAATATTTGTTTATTAGACATTGTGATTATGATTAGCAGTATTTGTTAACTAGAAAAATATTGAAAATATAAAACTTTAATAATAACCTATCAAGAGCAACATTAGGTGATTGATCATAACATTGTACGAGTATTTCAAGCATGACACTATATTTTGCCATTACTTCAGGTGATAGTGGCCAACAGGCATTGTTGTCGTACAAAGTTGTGATGCTACACATTGTCACAAAACTTTTTTTTTTATCATAAAGTGCCAAATAAGTCACAATCACCAAGTTCAATATTCTGACGCACATGTTGAGTTATTGTGAAATGCTTCAGATGAATAAGTTTTCTGTTGTTGTTTTCTAATATATATGATATGTATGGCACATTATAAACTACCCTGGATATCTGTGTCGGTAGATCCTCCTTGATAAAGCAAAAGCCCTTGTTAGAGGGCTAGCCAGGGGGTGCCACACTGGGCCTTTGCCCCCCCTCCCCCCCCTTGAATATTTTTTGCCATGGTATATAGAACACATAATGACACTTGACCACATCTGCCTGCCTGCCTCCCCCCCCCTCAAATTCAAGATGGTGTACCCCCCCCCCCCCCCCAGAAAAAAAATATTTCTGCCTACGCCCCAGCCCCATGTTTTTCTAAGTTTTTCATAGGACCATGAAAAAAATGCGCTCTAGCCTAGCAGACTGATAATGCTAACACGCTGTTCTAACTGCGTTGCACGCAGCTCCAATTCAAAAGAATTCATTTATTAATTTAAGGCTTAAAGGAGTCCTTAAAAAAGTCTGGTGCTTCTTTTGTGCCTCTGCCAGAACCAGACTCTTTTCGACTAGTTGGATAGATTTGTGGCATTCCACATTGCCATATTCATTGACATATCTCCTCAGCATATCCAGCACTGCGACAGTTTGCAATTTGCTTGACTAGACCCTTCCAGAAGTGATTTGCAAATAGGAGATTTTACTACATAATGTGTTTGTAAGTTCTTTGCTGGGGCTGGTGACCAAGAACGTTGACAAGTGTGTAAACGTAAAAGGCCATAGTTGAACATACATGAGCAAGGTTCTTCTGTAGTGCTGTTACCCCACCATCATATCCTCTGTTCTTTGGCATTTCTGCATGTCTGCCTAAGTCCGCTGCATTGCTTTGTTTTTACATGTCTATTTTTTGTCTATTTTTGTTACGTTCCCACGAATGAAGTGCACTGCTGATGCACTTCTGTGCTGTTCTCTGTTGCCAACAGAGAAAACAGGTGCAGGAACTGGAAGCATTGTGGAAAGTGAAGCTGAAGGACGCCTTTGTGAAAAACACCAGGTCACTGCTTAGTCATGCGTATAGTAAGTGCTGTTTGATCGCTCTAAGCTTCCTGCTACCTTGTTATTAATTGGTCTTATTCATTTTCAAGCCCTCAGGGAAAGAAGTGGCATCTGGGAAAAGGGACGCATCATATACTAGTCTTGTTGCAAGGAAAATATACTGCAGTTTTATATGAAGTGCGTTCACTAGAGTAGCATTTGTGGTGTTTTCATTTCATTAGCTCTCTTGCACTTTGTTCATTTGCAATAATACCTTTAGCTGTGCTACATTAGTAATATGCCATTGCATTACTTGGAGTACCGGCATAAACATTACCCCTTAAGCATCGCCAGTGCATTTATAGAGCCACGTCTTTCTGCCTCACAACAGCAGTCGTGACATTCCGGCCTCTCACCATTTAAGTTGTACTTTGTTGATAAAAGTATTTGCTTTGGAAAGAGTTGGCTGTTGGGCGAGCTGGTGCTTTGACATAGAAACCATTGTGAGAGCGCAACAAAACACGACACGCCTGTCTTTGTCCTTCTTTTCCTGTGTGTCTTGTTTTGTTGCATTCTCACGATGGTTTCCATATTTGCTTTGAGTTGTCTAAAATCTGTTCGTAATCTGATTTCCAGTGCACCGCGGGATGTCCCTGTATCCGTATCTGTGTGTCTTGGAGCCTGATGCCTACGTGAACATCATGCTGCAGGTGACGTTTGCTCTCTTAATCTACATGTGCTTTCCATAAAATGTGTGTGTAGCGCTGGTCCACTTATGATTTTCCTGTTTGGATGTGCGCAATACAAAAATGCTCTGGTAAGGCAACTGCTCGAGCGATCTTGACAGAATTTGCTGGAATTTAACGAAAGATCACCACTGTGAGCTCTTAGAAATGTAAGCTTCATTAAAAGCTTCATAATTTTTACAATAATTGTAAGATATTTAGGGGTTTAGAAGAACGACTAAAGTACCATGTTTAAAAGTCTTAAACTCTGAGTCATAAGGAAAAATTCGTCACACTTCCATAAAACTATAAGTGCTATGCTAAAGCATTTCAGAGAGGCAGTCGTGATTAAAAAAAAAACTGTAAGCTTACTGTCCATTGTTGTATTGTTTCTCAAGGTTCTGCAATTATCTTACAGATTTCAGAACAATCTGTCATAACAGTCTCGTACAGGCTAGATCTTTTTAATATTTTATATTGTTATATCATTTAATACTGAGTTACACAGTATGAAGTACCATGATTTAATTTTGTAAAAATGTCACTGGTTTGTTGCAGTTTTTCTCTCACAAAGAAAAATATGGCTGCAGTAAAATATCTTCCTAAAGTATTCATGTTTTAGCCTTTTTATTGTGGTTACAAATTTCTTAGTGCAGCCGATAACTAGTGAAACAGCGTATTCATTTTCAGACATTTAGAGCGGAGCTCCCGGGTTAAAAAGTTCTTCTTCAGTCATTGGCATGACTTTTGCCCTTTTTACATAAGCTAGAAAAAGGCGAGCGTGTAACCTCAGCAAAATTTAATCATTAGGCTCGCTCACCGTACGGTGCGACCGTTTTTCTTTCAATATTAAAATGCTGTCACTTTTGAATTAGAAATAAGTCCTGTGGCATTTCTTGAATGATGACTGTCCATATGCAATGCATGCATCTTCATTTGCAGTGTTGTAGTTGAATGTGTATGACTTTGTCCTACTTGCTAACTTACATTTGCGGCGACAAGTTTTGGAAGATTGATATGCACAAATTTCCATAGAAAAAGTTTTGGAAGGAGACTGATATGATTTCATGCAAAAATAACGTGTAAATGGTTAAAGTTCAATCTAGGTTACGAATTTACTCTAAAACTCAAGTTCTTGGGTTCAGGAAAGTTGCCCACATATATCTACATTTTCAGGAGGTTCGAGCGCTGGCCATGTCTTCAGAGACTTTCAGTCCATCTTTGCTCACATTGCATCATGGTGTTGGGGTCAAGGTAATGACTCGGTACATGACTGCCGTGAAGGAGCGCAACGGCATTGCATCCAAGGTCGGTTCTGTTTAATTTAGTTTAATAGCATTGGTACAAGCGCTACTGCACCTGCCACGTAAGATGGTTGTTCAGAGAGACTTTCGTGACTGAATATTTGAAGTCTGTGTCTGCGTTGTGCAGAGCAAGCAACGCACCACTTTTTTACTTAGTTCGCTCAGCGCGGCGTAATTTCGAGATATAGCGATGTGCACCTAAGAGTTGAAATGCATGAGGGCTGGTATGGTCATAATCTCAATGCTTGATGTAACGAACCCAGATAAAATGAAATATTGACTATAATGAAGTAAATTGGGGATAGTCTCGCAATAGATATTATGTCAAAAATATACTTTTATAACGAATTTTTGTATATAGCGAACTTTTTTGACTCTAAGATGCAAGTTTGTTATAATGAGGTTTTAGTGTATTTGGATGAGTACTGAAAGAGCCATGGTGGCTGGTCAAAAACTGACTTTGAGCTGCCCACCGGCATGCCCCTCATAGTGGGTGCATTATTTTGGGACGTTAGAGGTCGTAAGTTAAGATTTTTTTAAGTGTGAATACACTTTATAAGCGACCCCAAACCATCCACCGCCGTCGGCGGCGTCCGCAGTCTTCTCTCTATATTTAAAAGAAAGAGGACTTGGAGGCCGCAGCGCGACGCTCTACTGAATAAGCTACGGACGCGACGCTGATATCGGTGTCAGTAACGCGCCTTATACCCCCTCCCCCTTCGCTCGCTCCTCCGCTCTCCTCGCTCGCTGCAGCTGTGTGTGCACTCCTCTCTCTCGCACGCCCGCCTTCTCTCTCAGTCTCCCGTCGAGAGCGGGTCGTGCGATGGACGTCCCGGAGGCAACGCTACCATCAACAACGAATGCAGTACAACCGAATGGCAGCACTGCACCCGTCGTTGGAGGTGACGGTACCGCGGTGGTTTCGCCGACGTTGGAAGACAAGCCTCTCATAGCATCACCCCGTGCATTCGCACTTAACCATGTTCACCCTCGGGGAAATGCTTGGGAGTTTTTATACTACTCGATTCCTGAGACATCTTTACAGGCAAAACTTAAAAATTAGTTTGCTTGTATGTCATCAGAACTTATATTAGGATTAACAATTCAGAAATATCCTGGTATCGAATCAGAAACCAAAGCTAGGCAAATGCTGTTCAGCCGGCACTCTGAAGTTAGAATAATTATGTGCAGTACAGTCTACTCCAGGAGTTTCAAACTCATGTCAGGTAGCGGGCTGGGGTCGCAAAATTTTGTCCAACAAGAGCCAAGACAGCGAAAAAAGTCAAAGACGGGGAGAGAGGGAGGAGAGGAAAAATTTGAACCAAATTTTTTTACCAATCAAAAAACACTCTTTTCCACTTATCTCATACACAGTTTATGTCTGAATGAGATTTCATGCCCGGTTTCGAGAAGCTTCTCATTGCTGATCTCCAAAATTACCAAAATTTTGAAATAGACGCTAGTAGCATATCTGTGTCTAACTGGAGCGAAGCGTTATTGATCGCATTAGGTGAGAGAATAATTCAAATAGCATTTAGGGAAGCTGTAAAGGTTTTGTTCTTTGGGAAGCCGCGGGCTGCTAACGAAAAGCCAGCAAGCTGTGTGTTTGAGACCCCTGGCCTACTCTTCAGAAGATAACCTCATTGATAACAAAGCTGTGTACAAAGGGAAACTTGTTTATTTTATTTATCAAGAGAGAAAGACTGCTGATGGTATGCATGGGGCTGATTTCTATGTTTCAGAAAGCAGTCCATGCAATCCTAAGCCATTAATAGTGAACTACGGATTGAGTGCTCCTTTTAGTATTGAACTGTACTGTACATTCTTCATAGATTTTCGCTTGGGTATTGTCAGAAGTCATCTGCGGGTAACACGGGCAATTTTGTTTATCTCAGGTGAGCACGTTGTACGACAAGTATCTCGAGTACTGCCTCCAGCCCGAGTTGTGGAGCAAGTGCACGCCGCGTGAGTGGTGGCAGGGGATTGGGATCGAGAACTGCGAGGGACCTTCTCTGGTAAGGCTTTTGCGAAGCTGTAGTAGCACTAATATGCATGTTGTAACTGGTTGTACTAACTTGTAGCCTCAAGCCCCAGTCAGACAGCTAGACTTAAGTGTCGCTGCAAATGGATGCGCTTCACCACTAGAGTCATTGGCAGGCTGTCCAATGAGAAGGCTTGAGTGACAGGTACTGAAGGCACCAAGTCTGCCGGAATGAGACCCTCGTTATGAATGTAGGAAAGAAGAGTAAACAAAGAAAACGAGCCCATCAGTTTACCCTTCTTTCCTTCAATCATAAGGAGAATCTCGTTCTGCCAGACTTATTGCTTTAAAGGGCCACTCACCAGGCCCCATAACAAATTTTAGTTAGACCGTGGACGTCGTTGTGTGTCCGATGAGGAGCATTATGCCACAAAAATGTTTTCAATCGGTTCATTACAAGCAGTGAAAACAGTTTTTTGAAGCGGCGTGACACGATGTTGAGAGGAAGCGAGCTCAAAACCTTTGCCGCTTTTCCGCGTAGCCTTGGCAAGGCAAATCTCTTCCCTACCTTCTCCAGCATCTGACCAAGAGGTCACGTGCGCATGATGTGCCCGAGCAAGCCCAACCCCCAAGCACACGTGCAGCATTGTTTTGTTGACTAGCGTTATTTTATGGTCTACTGCCTGTTTCTGCTGGATGGTTTGGAAACGCTGGCTTAGACGGGGTAGAATAGATGAGCACAATCAGTGCGCGAACGCGTAGGAGCATTCCACGGCTGTCATCTGCTCGATGCGCTGACCACAGGGACACAAACGCATGCGAAACGCCGGCACATTATCTCCGCCTCTCACTTTAATTCACGTGAAAAAATAGAACAAAGACGCGCAGACATTCCCTTATTGCATCTCATTATTTATCTCAAGTTTTATTCAGCTCTTCAAAGAACAAAGTAAATAAACTATGCATGTCGTGTTAAATAATTTGTTCCATGTCATGTGCCACTGTTGGCAACGTCAGAACACAGTCGTCCACGTAGGGGACGAACGTCACTGCACTACCGTGTACGTAGGGCTATTGATACGTGCACTTTATGCCCTCATTGTCTGGGTGCGCGTGCCCGCGAGAGGAAGGGGGAGCAGGGTTCATCTTGAAATTTGACCCATTTACGCGGCGGGTAGCATTGCAAATTTTGGAAGACGTGTTTCCAAACGCCCCATCTACGCATTGCGCTTGTCAGTTCAAAATTGTCAAACCTGGTGAGTGGGCCTTTAAGTTGGTGTGCGAAGAATTATTGGTCAGCTGCCAGCTCGTGAGAAGATCATGTGCTACGTGACATCAATAGACAAAAATGAGTGCTCCACACTCGCCGCAGTTGATGGGGAAATAGCTGGCGCATAGCTCAGTTGGTAGGGCATCGAACGTGTTTTTCGAAGGTCGCAGGTTCGGTCCCTGCTCACAGCAAGTTATCTTTTCATCTACTTTTCTTTATTCACATTAGCATTATATTTACTTCCAATAACATCTCCTATACTTTCCTTGGAATAATTGTCTGTCAGTTCTGATTAATATTGTTTTCTAACAAGAAAATGAGCCCTGAACGCTTTGCGGTCTGTTGTCGGGCAGCACCTGACAACGCAACATGGCCGTAGCAGTCTGCTGTCGGGCACCGGCCGACAAGTGTTTTTGTGGTTTAAATTTTGCAATTTTCTCACTGCAAGTTGCACGAATTTTTAAAATACGTGAAGTGTCATCTCTTGAGGAATGTGTGAGCTTAGTTTGTTGAGGTTTACTTTTTTTTACACTAGGGTGCAGCACTATGTTCAGCACGAAACCTAGAGCACACCCACTCCAGCACGGTTCGCTGAGAAGCATGGTCACATTTTCATTGCGTGTGTTTCACAGTGGTGCTCTTAGTGAAAGTGAAAATTACTGTAGTGAGGAAAAGAATTACGTGCCTTCGTCAGACAGCGATGCAGTGATTCGACAGATGTGACTGACGATGACGATGGCGCTGGAGACAGCACATCTGTTTTTCTCTGAAACCTGCAGTAGCAACCCTAGCTTGCATGCCGGAAAATGCTTTGAATGGTGCCATACGCTGCCCAAATATCGCTGAAGGAGTCGCCTGCAGAATGCAGGAGCAAAAATAAATATACTGAGAGATTTTCTTCCAAAGTTCATGTTTTTTTTTTGCATTGGCAAAAATTGTCGAAATAGTTTCGGGCTGGTAGAGCCTAAAAGTGGTTATAAGTTATAAACTGCAAAGGCTATTTACCCTTCTTTCCTTCATATTTTATAACAGTTAGAATTTAGTCGCCAAGATATTCCTCGTGCTTCGACTTTTCATGCAGCCAAATATAAATGAATGTACTGTGCACACAGATTTAAATGCGACATCAAAACTTCTACTACTATATAGGAACTGGTATGTGCAGTTGCTAGTGATGACTAGGCCATGCAGTTAAGAATGTTCACTCAAATTTAAGTGTTCATGTCGAAATTGTGCTGATTTGACATGAACTGAACGTTTAATAACTTTGGTACGGCACAAGAAATTTGGGAAGGAAAATAGGAACAGAAAAGAGCACGAGCTTCGTGCAGTGCTGGTTTAACCTGTCGTAAGGTCAGTGCTCTTTTCTGCCTCTATTTTCACTCCTAACTTTGCCGCACTGTAATTACATTACTAAGTATGAAACTACTCATCCAAGTCAATTCAGTGTTACATGAATGAAAGTCTGTGGGTTACATTGCTCTAAATTATTATTTGAGTCCATGAGTTCACTGTACATGCATGGCATTGAGTTCAACTTGAAGGACCAATACATAACTGTAACTGTATTTTTATGTATTTGTTACGGTTGCGCGATGCCCTGGGCAGGAGTGGGAACAGGTTACGATATTTCACAAATGAACTTTATCGACATTGCTTTTCGAAGTGCAAATTGTTGTTCCTGTCACTGTACAGGAGAAGTTGCAATGCCAGTTACAGCATACTTCTAAAGTGAGAGGTGAAACTTTTTTCAACAATGAACACCTTGGTCGATTAGTTTTTAGTGCTTCGTACTGAACTTTAGTATTCGTATATTCTTATTGGTAGTATTCTAGAAATTCGAAGGTTAGTTCATTGCATTTGTTGTAAATGACAGTGCTGCCACTTGTAAATCCTTGTCCTTTCTTTTCCTCGAAGGATGTTGAAATATCTCACTGGCCATTCCACGCTTCAGTAGGGGTAAGTAGTCGTCAAGAATGCCGAGTGTGCAGTATTTTGAAAAAATACCCTTTAATACTGCCATTTTGCTTTGTTCTTCTTTTGTACTGAATTTTTTGGTTTTTCCTTTGTGTGTGTGTGTGTGTTATGCAATGCATGCAAGGGTCCTTCACTTGTGGTTCAATTCATAGTTATGGGTATTAGTGTAGGTTGATAAATATGTTGAATAAACTTATCTTTGTATATTTTAACAAAAATAAAGAGAAGCATAAATTTATGGATGCAGACACTCGTTAATGCTAGACCACAACAGCACCACACAAACGTTGCTGTACTTAAGAAATGAAAAATATGTTAAAAAACAAATAGGAAATTTCTGACGCATGAAGCATTTAGGAATTTTGTATGGATGGCTTATAACATTCGATTAGGAAGGCTTAAATATACACTGCACTATAATTACAATCATAGTGACAAAGGTGCTGAAGCACCAGTGTGCATCATTTATGTAAATTTTTCATTCAATATGTTTAGAACAAGAAACTTCCCATTGTACTTGGTCACCTATCATCAATTAGCACATGCTATTTGGGTCTAAATTTTGTCAATATGTTAACCATGACTGAAAATAAACTCCACACTTCTTTGGGTAAAACTTCCAGTGCATAGTAGGCAGGAATGCCCGAAATGCCTGGCACTCAGGCGGGCTGGAAGCAGTTTGACATTGTAATGCATAGTATTTCTTTTCACAGAATTATAAATACAATAAATGCACGCACTGCGCACTAAATGTGATTTCGTGCTATCGAAGATACAATTGATAAAGCTTAAGTTTGGTTTTTTCAGGCTTCTATAGGCTTGTTTCCCTGTTCTTCGTTTTCAGATTGGACGATTCCTGTATGACATAATCTTCCACGAAGTCAAGATCGACATCAATGCCATGCGGCCCTCTTCAACAAAGTGAGACACCTGCTGTCGTTGCTCAGTCGCTGTGATGTTTTGAGCCAAGCTCAGAGTAACGAGTTTGATCACTGCCTCGATGGCTGCTTTTCTGTAGGGTCAAAATGGGAAAACACTTGCTTCATACTTGTATGCAGGGTTCTTGATGAAATTAAAACAAAAAGAAATGACCGTTGTTAATTCAATCGTCCCCTACTATGATACGCCTCACAATCATTTTGTTTTAATGAGCAATTTGTAGTGAATCCTCATGTCCATTTAAAGTAGTAGTATACTAAATGCCATGATAATTCTATTTCTGAAGCCTCTGTGTTGTTATTGTCTATTGCGCGACCATAATTAAAGTCTCAACCAGTTGATGATTGATGAAATTTAATAATAATGAGCGCTGTGAGTACATTTTGTGTGGTAGAGATGATGATACATACATCCTGTGAAGAAGGTGTGTGCAAAGTCATGTAAACCCAGCCGATTAATGGACACTAACGTGAGACATATCCAAGATCGGTCAGGGTTGAAACCAGCACTGTAAGCACACATTTTAAAGGGCCACTCACCAGGCTTGACAATTTTGAGCTGACAAGTGAAATGCGTAAATAAGGTGTTCAAGATCACGTCTGCCAAAATATGCAGCGTTACGCACCGCGGAAATGGGTAAAATTTTAAAATGAACGCTGCTCCTCCTTTCTTTTGCGAGTACGTGCCCAGAGAATGAGGGCATGACGTGCGTGTATAAATGGCCCTAAGTACACGGCAATGCAGTGACGTTGGTCCTCTAAGTATATGGCTCTGCTCTGACGTTTTCAACAGTGGCATGTGACATGGTGAAAATTATTTAACACGACATGCATAGTTTATGTATTTGTTGCTTGAAGAGATTAATAAATCTCTAGATAAACAATGAGACACAATAAAGGAATGTGAGCGTCCTTTTTTTTTTTCGTGAATTGCAATGAGATTTGGGGCTAATGTGCCGGCGTTTCGCATGTGTTTGTGTCCACACGATCAGGGAATTGAGCAGACGACAGCAGTAGAACGCTCCTACGCGTTCGCACGCTTCATGTGCCCATCTATTCTACCGCATCTAAGCCAGCGTTCCAACCCATGTCGCAGAAACAGGCAGTAGAGCTCAAAAAAAACGCTGGTCAAAAAAAAAAAAAAAGGCCGCTCGCATGCACAATGGTTGGGCTTGTTCGGGCACATCATGTGCACGTGGTGACCTCTTGGTCAAATGCCAGAGAGGGTAGGAAGGAGATTTGGCTTGCCAAGGCTGCGTGGAGGAGCTGAAGGGTTTCGAGCTCGCCTCCTCTCATCCTCGTTTCGCACCATTTAAAAACAAAAAAGTTTCAGCTCGTAATGAACCGATTTAAAAATTTTTGTGGCAAAGTGTTCCTCATCGGACACCCAACAACTTCCAGGGTCTAACTAAAATTTGGTATGGGGTCTGGCGAGTGACCGTTTAAACAATGGTCAGGGTAAATAGTACTTATTTTACGTAACAGCATGTGCATAAGAATAACTGGCGATATTTATTTCGTATCGTATTTACTCGTATAATAGGCACACTTGTTTTCTAGAAAAGCTGGCTCCAAGTTCGGGGTGCGCCTATTGCACAGGGAAAAATTTCCGAAAATTTTATTTCGGACTACCGCATAGACCTTTGATAACGTATACGTCGCTGAAGTCGCTAATATATGTGCTACAGCCGGAACAACCTACTTCATAGGCTACACTATCAGAAGAGACCGGCGTTGCTAACGAAATGAACATCGGGGAGGGGGGAGATTACTGACAATAAGAAAGTACCATTGCATAAATTCGCCGACTACGCTTCAGGCCACATAGATTGTTTGTGCAACCGATTGTTTGATTTCGCGGTCTTGCACCTCATATCCAAGACAGTGCAATCGAATCGCGAACCACCATTCGAGTGTTACAAGCACCACCCCGGCCCCCTTTTCTTTAAATAGAGCCACTGAAAAGAGTTAATGATAATTGTGTACAAACTGCAATATGATCACCCGCGAATGCCACCGAAAAGCAGGAACAGTGATTAGGCCTAGCCTACCATTCAGCATGCTGTCGCGGGAAGTTTGTATAAGACAACATGAAGATCGGGTGTCAGAAAAATCGCAACCAGGCACTGATACAAGATCAACATGTGTGATACGACGTTTAGGTTCGCGGCCGGAAAATAAACGGTGACAAAAGTCCACCAAGCTTTTGCAAGTCTGCGTAGTGGCAGTGAAGGTGAAAGCTCGCGTCAGAAAGCTCAAAAGCTTTTGAATTTGCGGACGCAGTAGCAAACGCTGTAACGACGTTTTTTTCGACAAGAAACTCATGGCACACTTGACGAGGACCGCGTGTTTTATACGAAGCGTGCGCGGCCGGCTAGCGGCCAGAGCTACACCCGTGTGTCGGTGCAAAGGTTACTTTGACGCACAGGCAGCCGTCTTTCTACCTCATTTGGCAAGTCCGCAGAGATGGCGCAGCGATGCCGTGGTCATTTTTTGTTTTCTTTTTCCTCGCTTCAGCTAGTGTAAGAGGGCATTGAATTGCAACCGTACAAATACAGTATAGAACTACTGATCACGGCCAAATTTGTTGCACCTGTTACGCACGGAAATGAAAAAATTTTGATTTCTCGTGACCAAACGGGTGGTGCGCCTACTTTGGGAGTGCGCCTATTATGCAAGTAAATATGTAAATCTCAGATTTCGAAAAAGAGCCTTCTCATTGGAAAATGTGCCTTGTCAAAATGCTGGCTGCCATAATACTATTCCTTGTTTTGCGACTTCTCCTCGCTTCAAGTCTCCATATTCCTTGAACTTCAAAATTTTGCCTCGTTTTGATCTTTATAGCCATTTAGTTCTCTGTATTGGTTGCCTGAAGTAGGGAGAGATGGGATGTGTATTGTCTGTTGTTTATTTTTTCAGTTGCCTGTCCTTAAGCTCTTACTCATAATTTTCTAATTATTCTAATTGTAGGGCAATGGTACCTGCGTTCTACAACATCTACAGGACCGTTGGGCTGAGAACAAAAGAAGAAATAAAGGTTCGGACTTTTTAAGAAGACATTTAAATGTGCTTGTGATAGTTCAAATACAGTACCAAAGTTTACACTTGACCCAAAAACATAGAAAGGCTCAAAAATGATTTTTCCCTTGAAAGCTGAGAAAATGAAATTTGAACATAGAATCCTGTATGATACACTGAGAGACAATTTACATAGTCCTTCTGATATGTAAAACTTCACTTGAAACTGGGAAATGAAACTTGTACTAAATGGCTGCTTGGCATAGCCACAGTGTCTGTGTTCTAAAATAGTGCAGCTGTTTGATGATTAACTGCATTTCAACTGAAATGCATTAAAAAAAATATAGCCTACAACATCGACAGAACCCTTTAATGTAGCGCAGTAACCATCACCCCTTGTTTTTTTTTTTTTAAATTTTCTCTCTACTTGCAGCCTCATCCTCTGCTTTCCAAACTCTATCGCGAAGCGTCCCTCGAGGAACTTGCTTTTGACATTGGCCTGGTGCCCATGGTGTGTCCACCATTGCCCTGGTCTGATGTCAACAGTGGAATCTTCTTGCTCACGCAGAGTGAGTTCTTCGTTTCTAATCAACCAATTAGTTGTTATGCGAAACGAGAGAACAAAGGAAAAGGGTGGGCTGATTTCCAGCAGTGTTCTGTCATGTGTAGGTTTTCATTAAAAACTCAATAGCATCTTTTTTATTTTGCTTTTGCTACTTGTCTCGTTTTAAAGGGAAAATCCAGCACATTTTCGACCGTATTGAGATAACGCCGTTTTATAATAGTATTATCAGCGCTGTAACAGCTGGGGTGGCTCATATTGCCAAGAGACTTTTCAACAGTTTTAAATAGCAATAAAGAATGAGTGAAAACCGAAACATGCAGCTGCACTGTTCTGGGTAAGCGATGACATCACGAAGTATGCCACGCACTGCCGTGGCTAGCCAAGGTGTAAACGTCGCACATGTGCTTCTTCTGCAGCGTGAAAAGCAAGCTGGCAATGTCATTCGACGTGGAATCAAGCTGTGCTAGCCTCTTCGAACTTACCAGTGATGAGTTCAGTGATGATCGTAGCTACTATCCGAGCGTGCAAGTGTCACCATTTGGTTTTGATCCATCGGTGCATGATGTAGCTGATGTGCCCTGCATCGATGTCCTGGTTGCTCAATAATGTGTGCGCTTACCATAATACCCGTTGCCGATGATGGCTGACTTACTGTATGCTGCTATTAAAACCTACCAATTGTGCTCGCATCGTCGTCCCCACGTAGAAGAAAGCCCGCGCTGCTTCCGTCTGCTGGACTAGGTGGGGTTGGAAAACAGTAGGCACGTTATGTCACATATGCATGGTATGCCACGTTTACAGCTGTGATTCCGGAATCGGGTACCAATTTTCGAAATTCTTTTTAAAAAGACATAAATGGCTTGCGGTTGTACAATTTGGCACATATAATCAAGGTACAAAAGCAAACATGTTGAAAGTTTTATTGAAATCAGTGAATATAGAAAAATTGCTGGAGTTCCCCTTTAAACCAAAGGAAGTATGTGGATGTGGTTGGCACATTTTTCTTATTATGTTCTTGCTGCTGTCAGTGAGGTTAATGCCATCACAAACCCGCTTTTGAAAATGTGTTTCCCCAGAATGTTAGGTCACGCGAGCCCTTGGAAAGGAATCTTCGCCTTTGAGCAAAAATTTCTCGTGGTCACAATATAAGCCCAGCACTACGTATCTCAACAGATCCAAAGTGCTCATGGCACTAAAAGATGCATTGCTCTGTTGTGGAAGCATGCAAGATAAACTTAATGTATACTGGTAGCTAGCTGAAATGCAACACAAGGAATAGTTTTCTATGGAAGTGAGAAAGGTTGGCTCATCATCCAAGTCTGCTGTGCAACTGATTGCTCCTTGCCTGATGCACACGCCAAGTTCAGTCCGTAAGTGCAGTCTTGCATATCAAAGCATGTTTGAAAAGGTGGTACATCAGAAGCATCCTTACAGAGGCTAACCAGTAATGAGTTACCAGATCGTATGCCAAGAATTGATTTACTTGCTGTCGTTTCAGAGTGTAGGTACATAGAGAGAACAGATGCTGTAAATGGCGTGTTTTTTTTTTCTCTTTGTGTGGCTTTTTCCAGTTTGTGTACTTTTTGTGGAATTCTTTTCCAACTTTTTTTTCTATATTCACACAGCTGTCGTGGTATCTCAACAGATAATGCGCTGTGCTGCTAAGCTTAAGAGCATCGGTTCAATTCTAGGCTAGTCATCCACATCTTGATTAGCTCGAAATGAAGATCCGTTGGCCGATATTTAATCTGCATGCGAAAGAACATTAGATGGTGGCAATCGATCCCATAGCCGCTCACTACGGCTTACCTGATAGGCATTAAGCCAAATACATGTCTATCGAATTCGGGCAAACTAAGTGATCTTTTATGTCAAACCATTTTCGAACATGACGATGCTTTAATGGCATTGCATAGAAAATTCTGTGGCTGCTCAAACAAAAAATAGCCAGACCACTTGGTATATCAAAGATTGGGTAGTGCAAAATGCTGCAACTAATTGGCTTTTTCGGTCAAAAATTTCTTGCTTTTCCTCAGAGAAAAAGTGACTCTACCACTTGAAAGTGTGATTAGGAGAGCGGCATGTTGAGAGAGTCGAAACTACCGCTTGCCATCGAGGGTTTTCTCATACAATTCCTTGTCTTTGCGCCACCGGCTCATCGTGTCACATTATCGTTTGCTGCTCAGCTCGTTTTGTTTGTAAGATGGATATGGTGAAACAGAAGAGAACCTGCTGTTCTTCGTCAGGTTGGTGACATTACTATTCAACGTCGAGAAAGGAAGGCTTTTGTTGTCACTGTGTACGGATGGCATCCCGAGAAGTATGCTAAGCATGACATTGAGAAATGGGGCCGACATTAGGGCCTTGTGCAGACTAGATGCTTCCAGTGCTTGTGAGTACACGCAGCTGTGAATGAAGATTTTGAGGAGCTTTTTCCACCGATATTGCATTTTTTCAAGTTTAAGCGTGCCCCTGTTCATGACCTCGCGTTCCCAACTGCAAACTGTGAAAAAAATTAAAAAATATAAAAAACTGGCATAATGTCACAAAAGTGTGTTTCTTACCTCATAGTAACTAGCGTTGTAAAGCCAACCTATTCACTAAAAATTTGTACGTGAAATACAATAATTTCATTAAAAGTTAGACATATGATTATCCGCTACGTTGAACTGATTCTTCATGTTTTATTTATTTTTTTTGGTGATATTTATACATCTGTGTTCGACTGTACTGCAGTTTTGGTGCCTAAAACCTCGCCCGTTATTCTTAGCATGCAATTGTATGCAATGTTTTGTAGCTCCCCTGGTGAGACTTCCGGAGACGGCCCAGCAACAGAAAATGGTGCTCGAGGATAAACCCGTGCAGCAAATGTACCCGAGCTTCGACTCCCTGAACATCCTTGGCCTCTGTCCCTGGAGGATCAACAAACCCGTGAGTTTTGACAATCGACCTTCCTTGTAATGAATGGAGTAGTACTCGACGTTAAAAGTACCCCGATATGTCTGATGTTCGTTTCAGTGAATCTACTGTTTGGAGTAAGAGAACAAAAAACCGTTGTGGATGTGTTTATATCCTAACCACCAATATGCTCAAACCACAATATAATAAACATGGATGTAACGTATTATTATATATAACGAAGTAAATGGGAAATAGTCTCGCAATATATACAGTGTTAGTAACAAACTTTATAACGAATTTCTAGATATAATGAATTTATTTTATGCTACATAGGTGCAACTTCATTTTAATGAGGCTTGAGTTATATCAAAGAGGAAGACTGTATAAGAAGGGACATAGTAATACCTTGTTAACTCGAAGTGGTAAAAGCCAGGGAAAATTTCTAGATAAAAGGAGTTTCGAGATAAGCAAAGTTGCGCTAATCGCCGGGAAAAATGAGCGCTCTTCAGAAAATTCACTACTACTTACCTGCTCTTCAGCGGCTGTTTCCAATATTTCTTCTCGTGCATATTTAAAAAAAAAAAATTATAATGTACAAGAGACTTGAACCAGCTGGGTTTTGCCGCACTGCCATTTTATTTAGCCAAGAAAAAACTGCCTAATGCTCGTCTACTTTGCGGTCGTACTCTGGCCTAGGAAGGGCGTCCTCCAGCTGCTTGACGCATTGCATCAGTCGACCTTATTTCGGAGGGAGCATAGCAAGTTTATCGTCTCAGAAAATATCGGCACCTCTTGAGGTGGTTTGTCATCGCTGTCGTTTCCGTAGTTCTCTACTTTAGTAGCCGTTTGAACGAGTACGGCGTACGTCATTTTTCTGGTCACCGCCACATTCTGCCCACATAGTGCGTACTCCAGAAAAGTCGCATCATTTTCGGCGGCACCGTTACCTGTAGGCTTGGTGACCTTTTTACAAAGTTCCTCACAGTCTCTGCTGAAATTCATCCAGCGCCTTCTGCTTGTTCTTCAGCGCCGTCGAAAGCATAGAGAAAGAGTTGGTGAATTCCTGCACGATGCTCGATTTCGTGCGGCCTCCTTTCTTCACTTCCTTAGTTAGGGCAGCCTTTTTTTTCTAGCGTTATCGACTTGCAGTGCTTTGACGCCATGCTTGCCACGCTCATGCTAAGTTGCCGCTCCTCATAGTCAGCGAAAAATACGTGCCGCTCAGTTTGGGTAGGTGAACAGAAATCACGCCACAGGGAAAATCATGTGCACTGCACGAGACAAACTATGCCACGTGTGGACAGAGGGCCTCCCTGCTCAGCGCATATGTCGCATGACAAAGTTGATATGCTGCTGGGCTGAGACTTTGGGCACTTTGCGTTTGCAAAAAAGAATCAACGTAGTGGAAGGCGCTGCTAAATATGAAAGAAAAAAACGCCACGCCTGCACGGAAAGCACAGCACAGTCACAGTGAAAGCTAGAAGAGCGACCTTTCAGTGCCTTTTCAAAACACTCTTGTTCTTGTTCACCTATTGATCGTGGCGCATGCCCACTAAGGGGGATCGGCCAAGAATCTAGTAATTTTAAAAATTATTCTTCAGATTTAGAATAATGGAGATATAATAGAAAGATTACCGATAACCTAGGAAAGTGTAGTGCTTGATCTAATGCATACAATTATTTAAATAAATAAACTAATTTATTCTTAGGTTAGAGTAATAATCTGATTTTTATACATATATAATTTTGTAGATGCGTTAGGATAATGAAACAAATTAATTAGTCATCCTATTAGTTTTATCAATATAGTCCCATACGGCCGCACATACTGTCGCATCAGAGAACCCAGAAATGGAAGCTCCAAAAGACAAAATGACAGGCACAGATAAGTCCATACCAATACCACGTAAAGGTATTTCTAAAAGTGTTTTTCGTAATGTGTTAAACTGCCTGCAGGTCGAAAAGAAATGATCCATTGTTTCAAGTTCATCACAGAACGTGCACAGTGGCAAAATGTACATGAGCAGATCTCTGTTTATATAAATTTAGATTTGGTACCCGGAAATGCAGCCTTGTGATAGCTAATTTTGTTTACGAGTGTGGCAAAAGTCTCTTTGCTAGGGGTATAATAAATGGTGATATTTTGTAGAGTTTGTTCGTGCTGTACCTCTAAAGGCTTCCATATACGTACGTCTGTGGAATCGAGCAGCAGTCACATAAGCGGATGACGGACAGTGCGGTAGAATCGGTTTGCTAATTGACGACTTAGCTAAGGAATTGGCTATTTCATTTAAAAATAATCCTTTCTGTCTGGGCACTCAAACTAATCGGACTTTTTCTCAAATGCGCAGGCACTAGTGCAAGGAACGCCTTTGTTACTTGATTGTCAGCACCAACAGAAAGTGCCGCACAGAGAGATAGGGAATCTGTCATTATGACAGCTGATGTAATTGCCGCATCTAACTTGCGTAAGGCGAGCACTACTGCGAAAACTCGGCCACAAAAATGGGTATGAAATTGGGTAGTCAAAGGGAATAAATCCAATCTAAAATCGGGCAGAAAATTACCAATCCATGACTTTTTGTCACATTGCCATGCGTCTGTAGCAATAATAACGTTTGTTGCAATACTGGGTAGGTCATCTTGTAGTAAACCATGCAAAATATTATGGGGAAGTAATTTGGCGTTACTAGGGAAAATATCGTCAAATTGAATTTCCACAGGGTATGAATTATCACGACTCGGCATGATGTCGCATATACGTACGTTTAGAGGCTCCATTAAATTTTGCACAAACATAATTTCTGAGGCGTGAAATCGCGGCCATTAAGCACCGAAAAATGATTCCGGGATGGAAATAAAGGCTGTTTCTGAATGTCGTAATAGTGATTCATAAATTCTTAAGAATGTCTGAACAGTCAGAAGCCGAATTCTACAAGAAAGGGGAGCGACCCTCGATTCGAGATACAACATATTGGTGGCAACTGTTTTGGGCAGGCCAAGGCATAGGCGCAAAGCTTCTCTTTTCAGAAGAATTAGAAGCCGCAGCTTGTAAGCTGGAACTCCAGAGAAAAAAACATAACCAAATTCCAAAATAGGATGAACGTACATGCGATATATCATTACCAGTGTGTCTCTTCTCATACCTATCGGTAGTTGCTTAGCCTACATAATATGCCAATGGCCCGCACATCTTTTTTGGCAACATATTCAATATGAGGTTGCCAGTTAAGCGATGTGTGATAAATTACTCCAAGGTATTTAACAGATTCCACCTATGGTATATCCTCATGATGGTAAGACAGAGAGATGTCTACGGGGTATTGCAGCGAGAAAACAAGGAGGGCACATTTACTTGGATTAAGTAGAAAGCAGTTGCCATCGAGCCAGCTCTCCAATATATTAAGGTAAGTCTGCAGCCGTTGGTATAAGGTCTGAATGTTATCTGCCATTGCAAAAAAACGCGCTATCGTCTGCATAAACATAAGTTGTTATATCCTGTTTTTGTGGAATGGTGCTCATTAGTAAATTAAATAGCACTGGAGAAAGCACTGAGCCTTGGGGTACTCCCCTCATTTGTGTATGAGTAGATGATGAAAACCCATCTTTAAAACAATACCTTATATGTAGCTCCCCACCCAATTTACGCTCAATTTATGCTCAATGATATAATTTTCTGTCTGCAAGAAAATTGTGAACCCACGCTACTATGTATGATGAAAAATCAAGGTATTCTAATCGATCTGTCAAAATACAGGGCTCCACGGTATCATATACTTTTGCGATGTCTAAGGTAACTAAAGCTGCATATTTGTTATGTAGCCGAGCTAATTGAAGCCGACTTTCTAAATTTACGTGGGCATTCTATATTGAACAACCAGCCCTGAACCCAATTTAACAGGGGCTTAGAATTGACCTCACGGTGACAAGTTCATTAATTTGTATATTGATGATTCTCTCAACCAATTTCGCTAAATTTGATGTCAGTGCAATTGGCCTTATGTTATCCAACATGTATGTTTCATTTTCATTTTTGAGCAACAATATAATTTTGCCAAATTTCCATTCCTGAGGTATCTATGCGATCTCTAACGAATAATTCACTAGTTATCGCAAAAGATTAGGCGACTCCTCGAGTAAAAATTTTTACATAAAGTTCGTAATTCCATCTGGTCCGGGAGCTGTCCTCCGTAAGCATAATACTGTCCGACTCAATTCAGCTAAAGAAACTTCTGGAAATTCATGCAAGTTTACCAGCATGAGCTGAATAGCCAAAAGATTAGCAGTGAAGCGGCGTTCTAAACCT
The DNA here is from genome assembly GCA_013436015.1 of Rhipicephalus annulatus. Classification (NCBI taxonomy): domain Eukaryota; kingdom Metazoa; phylum Arthropoda; class Arachnida; order Ixodida; family Ixodidae; genus Rhipicephalus; species Rhipicephalus annulatus. The sequence continues at coordinate 462,795 of WOVY01001456.1, read as the reverse complement.
TGCACTATGTCTTTTGGAGAGGTGTTCATTTCTTGCGGCATCAAGACAAATGACTGCAACATTTAAGGTGCTGGCAGTACTTTTCTTGTCCGAAGATAAGCGAACAAAGCACGCTTATTTTTTTATTTAGAAATATAATCGAAATGTCTACTGTCGTATTCTTCTTTCGCGCAGTTCACTGTATGCTTAAATACGCCAGCAAGGAATTGATAGTCCTTCCAGTTTGTTCGGCTTTGATTATGAAAAAGTTTTTTCCAAGCGGCTTTTCGTCTTCTACAATCGCGCGTACACTCATCGTTCCACCAACGAGAGGAGGACTGTTTATTCGATTGAATAGAAAATTCTGAATTTTTTCTAGATCCCTCCAGCATTGAACCAATCGTAGATGCAATCTCTTTAGTACTGGCATTTCCAAGCTTAGAAATGGCAGAACGGAAGAAGGCTTGAAGTTTGCTATGATTGTTGTATGTGCGTTTTGGTTGATCTAAAGTTACTGTTGGACAAGTAATATAGAAAACTACAAAAAGATGGTCGCTGTTAGTTGCCGAATCCAGAACAGCCCATAAGAAAACCTTGATCGCATTGGAGCAAAACGTTAAATCTAATACTGAGCAAGTCCGATCTCGGACAAATGTTACATGGCCTTTATTTCATGCTAATATTTATTTCATGCTAATTACATGGCCTTAATATTAATGCTAATATTTCACAATCCGAGTCTAACATTGTGAAAGAAATTTTCGGCTTATGGCATAATTTACTTAATACAAGGATCATTAAACCACCACCACGTGATGGGCGATCTAATCGAAAAGAACGAAAACTTGCGAGATTGAAATTTTTATCTGGTGTAAGCCAAGTTTCTTGGAGAATTATAATATCAAGATTAAAGTTATTGGAAAAGTAATGTAAGTCGGTTTAGGCTGAGAATATAAAACGGCAGTTCCACTGTAGTACCCTCAACTGACCCATGGTGTTGGGCGCACCGCAGAGATGCATGCCGTGCCCTTGTTAGCATCTTTACACGAAATAGCTGCTTCATTCCGTTTAGTTTTGGACTTGAGATCGGTGAAGATAGGGGATCTGGTACGTTTATTAGTTCGTACAGTAAAAGCTCGTTAATTCGGATTTCACAGGACCGGAAAAACTGTCCGAATTAACCGAATGCCGAATTAACGAATGAACTGAGAAAATAACATATAAAATCAAGCTGCAGAAGCATACCTTTATTTGTTGAAGTATTTTGTAATTGTCTGCATTTTCGCGCAGATTCTGGCTGACATCACAATTTTTTTTAACTGTTCCAAATGGCCAACAGCCCGCAAGCTGTCGGGAGTGTTCAGGCAAGCATCGTCTAATATTAACAGCGCCTCCGAGACTTCCCGTGAGGTGCGATGAGGTCGCGGCTGTATCTCCTCGCATGATTCTTCGTCGGAATCGTGGTCTTCATGGGCGCCCGTGACATCATTAATAATCTCTTGATCGGTCAGGAGACCACTGGTGGCGGTACCATGATCAATCGCGATGTAGTCCTGAAAGGTCACATCTGTGGGAAGGACAGCATCGAAAGTCGGGCAGTCATCGTCGGTGGACTCGGCTGACACCTCCTCGATGCCATCGTCAGCTACTGCTGCATGCTCGGGCCTCACAAAACCGCTGTGCCGAAAACAGTTGGCGATGACTTGCAGCGGAGTGTTTTTCCACACGTGGGCGATGATGTGCACTGCGCCGAGTAAGTCCACTTGATACAACTTTCCAGCTTCTGAGCATAGGATCATTTGCTCTAGAAGGTGCTTGCGGTACTTCGACTTCACGTAGTGAATGATACCCTGGTCCATCGGATGAAGAGCAGACGTAGTGTTGGGCGGCAGAAAAACTACTTTGATGCTCTTCAGTTCAACTGTACAGTTATGGGCACTGCAGTTGTCAACAACCATAATTATCTTGCGGTCCTTCGACGTGAAGTGCCGGTCCAGCTGCTGCAGCCAGCCGCGAAAAATGTCCGATGTCATCCATGCCTTCCTGTTCGCTGTGTACTCGACAGGAAGGCTTTTGACGTTCTTAAAACAACGTGGCTTAAGCGCCTTCCCGACGACAAGTAGTGGCAAGCGCTCCGTGCAGTCATATTGGCGGCAAGAAGCACAGTTATCCTTTGCTTGCACTTCTTGCCACCAATACACGCGTCCTCTTTAAATGTCGCCGTCTTGTCGGGCAGAGCTCTGAAAAATAGAGCAGTTTCATCTGCATTGAACACGTCACGTGGTTCATATGCGGCGATGTGCTCTAGCAGCTTCACATTTATCCACTCGGTGGTCACGCTTTCGTCAACACTGGCCTTTTCGCCGCACACACTCCTGAAGACAATTTCGTGTCTCACTCGAAACGTCGCAAACCACCCTTCTGACGCTTTGAACGATTCAATGTTTATCATTGCAGCGTACTTCTCACTTTGTGCCATGATGAGAGGTCCGCTCAAAGGCAGATGCGCGTTGCGACAGTCAGTAATTCACCGGAGCAAAGCTTCTTCGAGCTGGGGATGCGCTGCGGTTCGCAATCGCTTTCTAGAGGCATTAAATTTCTCGCTTTCGAAGGCTTGTCGAATCTGTTGATCATTTTTCACGTACGCTCTCAACGTGCTCTGCTTCACGTTGTACTTGGTCATAACCTGCTGTCGCGATTCGCCGTTCTTCAGTACTTCCAAATTTCCACTTTAGTCGCCAAGTTCTTTGCGTCGTAGTTCAGCCGCTTTTTTGGCGTTGCCATCACTGTAGCGCACAATGGTGGTGGCATGCAAATACGGTCACAATGGAAGAAAAAGAGAACTCCGCAAGCAGAGATGGTTCCGACACAACACAAGGGAAAATGGCGTCGGACGCGCTGAGTGGAGAAGAAAGAAGGCGCCGACTTTCGGTGACGCTGCGATCGCCCCCACTAGTTGATAATGATGGCGATGCCACTCAGGTTTCGGTTTCACTCCAGTGGTGCCAGCGCTGCTTTATAACACTTTTGTGTAGCAGCAGCCGTCAGCATTTGTCCGAGTTAAGCTGTGCGAAGCCGAATTCCGACAAAATAACGAAGGTTTGGTCCCATAGATTAACATGCACTTTGGCCGGGACCAATAGAGCCGTCCGAATTATCCGAATTTCTGAATTAATGGGTGTCAAATTAACGAGCTTTTACTGTATATTGAATTCCATATCTGTTGCAGCACTTGTGCTCGGCTGAGGCATATGTCGGTCCAAGTGCACCTGTGTTTCTGACTGCTTATCCTTGTCTGCAGATGCAGAAAGTTCGTCCAACACGACATTGCGTAGCTGAGTGGCATCACTGGTAATGTCCGATACTGCAGGTTCTGTACTAGTCTGTACTCTTTGCCCAATCTGATTTGAAATAATTTGCACCAAACAGTCAGAAAGGTTAGTCGGAAAGGTTAGTTTATCCATTGCCTTGATCACTGCCTTTTCCACAGCAGTCTCAATAGCCTGTGATAGATTTGAGTCTATACTGAATGTGTAGTGCGCTGTAATGCCCGAGTACCCAAAAGCCCTGTCTCTATGTCAGTGGCTTCCCTTCGAGAACAGCGGCTGCTGTCAATAACTTCTAGTATTTGAACCTCCTGGGAACGAGCGGAACAGTCATTGGGTAACTACTGCAAGCACGCTTGCTTGATACCCACTAGAGCATTAATAATAAATTTTTCTTGTAATAGGCCGTCATTCTCTATGCCATTTTTCGTCATTCTTCTGAGAAGCTTGGTATCCGCTAAACACTTGCAAGGAATTTTGTGCAAATTGTTCATGCAGTGGCTGACGATGATGAGGAATTATGGCTGAAGTGGGTATGTGCCACAATTAATTGGGGGAACAATAACAAGCTTTTGTAATGGGTTGGAGCATTGGACAGCCTACGGGTCACACTGTTCGCATTGTTTGATGACTGGTTGTTCTGTCGCTGTTTTAAAACGCTTTATAAGTCGTAATAATTTGATTGCTTTTCGGACATCAAGCCTGCTTAAAGAAAGTTTGCCGACAAGTCACAAGCACCGGCATAGCGCAGTGGTAAAACACTAGGCTGACACCCAGCGTACCCGTGTTCGAGCCCCACTGTGTCATTGGTGCTACGTTTTTTTTTTTCTGAATTCGCGCGATGTGGTTACGGACATCGGTAGCGGCGGCGGACAACTGCGCGTGACTCGAGTTGTGATCTCATAACAGCTTTCGCTGTAAAAAAATCGACGAACTTGGAACGTGGCAGCATCATACAAATTTTGTGAAATAGTTCGGCAACAGAATTTTCATTTCATTCCACTCCCAGTCAAGATTACGAGTTATCTGCAATACTACCCAAAAATACTTCGATATAAAGGGAAAAGCATACATGGGACGTATAGGAAAATGTTTGGTGGCACAGAAAATTTTGACTTCGCCGATTTTTCGAGATATGCGAGTTCGAATAAACGAGGTATTACTGTACTTCAGTATACTAGTGGTCTGTGGGGAAGTAACCATTGAAACTTAGCATGGCCAAACAATTAATCTGTGTTCTTTGTTACATAATATATTTGTTAGAATACGCATTCTCATTTTTTCTGGGCTCAGCTGTGTAGTTGTTTAAAGACACGACCTTTGTCATTTCTTGGTACCAGCTCAGTGTGGAAGTTCCCATCCAGCTGGTGTGGAATTTTGCCTCATTATTTCTTCACAGGAGCTCTTTAGAGATGAAAGGAATTGTCTCGCGTATGGTGCGATTCTGAAGTTTGTGTCATTTTTTTTTGCTGAGTTTCAATTTTAAATATCATGCGCATGCTTCTGTACTGGCTGTAGCAATGTCTGATTTACCAAAAAAGTTTATGGACCTTGTGAGTGCATGCTAAACTGCTAGTCTGTGCCACCTAGCATTGCGCCATATTGTAAGCGAATTCAGCGCAACGTGGAAATCCCTCGACACACTGACACTATTATGCACAGGTATATCAGTTTTTCTACTGCCACACATAAAACAGTTAGTTCACTGTTTTCACTCGAGGCATTTACTTGTGGTATGGGCGCCACATTTTCACTTTGGTAGCAGAATCGAAGCTATTATGGTGCGCTTCAAATGGTGTATAATTGGGTAAGTATCACTTTATGAGAAAGAATGCGACTGATAACACTTATGCTAATAGACTGCTCTCAAGACAAAAGCATCTAGCCACTACTGAAAAAGAATGCATCGCATTGAAAATTGAAAGGTGGGAAACATTTATGCCCAGCGGGAAAATTGCCAGACCATCGATTAAGGGATACAGATGCGTCTTGGGCGTAGCACTGCTGTCGATCGCCGCTTACTCATTGGAAATGTAGCGAAGAGGCTTTTGGCAGTGCGCTCTTATGGTTCATGAAGTTATTTATTTCAAGGTACCTTACAGGTCCCCCGGGGAAGGGGGGCATTGAGTTAGGGGTGCAAAACACAAGACATATATACATGTACATATTGAGTTGGGAAAATATATAAGAAGAAAAAAACAGTTGCAATATAATAAACAGAAAGCATTACAGTTAAATATCTACACATGTAAAGAAGACACACGCATGCGAACAGTAAGCGATAGCGTGCGTTTCTCGGGCACAAGAAACTGAGCATTTACTAAGCACAGGTCGCGTACTTAGCTGCGACAATCTTAAAACGAGTTCATGTTCATCTTAAAACGAGTTCAGGTTGACTCCTCATGTGTTTATTTGTTAATTATTGTTCTGTTTATAATAACTCTGTGCAGATGCTTGATCTGGTGATTGATGTGTTCCTCAACAAAGGCAACACTGAGCTTGACATCCCGATCCCTCCTTCTGAGCTCCCAGCCCCACCCAAGTTCGAACCGTAAGTTACAAAGGAGGATGATGTTAATGTGGTGTATATTGCAGCAATTGCATATTGAGCACGAAGCAGTGGCATTGTGGTTGACACATTTTGACTAAGACATAACCATGTGAAGACAAGGAAAGCATAGGGAGTGTTACTTGTAGCTTTTAATTGAAGTGTGGTTATTAAGACAAAAAGGAAGTAAAATGAAGGTGGACTAAAAAAGTAACTCGCTACTGGTCAAAGTTGACAGCGCAACCTCTGCATTACTCTTGCCGTGCAAGGTCAGTTGGGCTATCACGGCAGCTGATGTGTATCTGTTTTGGTGTGTTGTGTATCTGATGTTGTGTGCAATCCTGGGAATGTCAGTCAGCACCGCTTGTAGCCAGGCAGCAAATGTGGGGCGTACTTTTTGGCTGATGGCAACACAAAGTGCAACATGCTGTTAGGGGTAGGCAGCTGGCCAAGAAACCTGCACATACTGTTAACATCCTGTTAACATCAAACTGAGCAGGTCTGAAATCTTTGCTGTCAGACCCTTCTTTGCTAAATAAATTTTGCTTTTATATAGTTAACAATTGTAGCAGCAACAATGATAATAATAATATTCAGCAGCAGTCACTGACATCTGCTGCAGAAAAAATAGTTGGATTCTGGAGAGGCCTCACGCCCTGATGATTGAAGCATGGCAGCCATTTGCCTTCATGACTCTAGAAATTGTTCTGCTCGTGCACTCGGCAATGTTCTCTGCAGGCGAGTCTACAAAGGCCGCCAGGCGGCTTATATTGTTGATCTGGATTGCCCAGGCATTGGTTTAGGCTTGTGTGCATTCGCCTTTGAGCACGAAGTGCCGCGAACTTATAAAGTTCTTTCCGACCATGATGCAGATATGTGCCGTTTTTGGCTTTGTTGCCTTCTTTTACGGGAGGTGAAGTGAAATAGAAACCGATGGGATGTACAGCTTAAGACATCAGTGGACTTGTTCCTTGTATTTCTAGTGGCATGGACAAAACAGAAAAGATCAAGATAACTCGGGAACGCATGTTTAACAAGCGTAAACGGGCTGAAATGTACAGTCTATGGTGCGACGCTCTCTACAAGCTTTCCATCGCCAACCATGTAAGTTACCTGCGCTCTTTGAGCTTATTCTTTCTAGAATTATTCATAAAGGAGCACTGAAGACATTGAATTGGTCTAGAAAGTTTGTGCAACGGATGCTTTGTAATAAGAGGTGTACGATAGATCGCTGTAGATTTAGCTCTCACTCTTGACGCTCTTTGGAGCTATCCTGTGATGGTGCTGATGCAAAAATATAGTATTTAGTTTTTGACATGTGTTATAGACGTCTAGTGTTCACAGTCTTTCACTGCTATTTCATTATCTCTTCAATTTTCACAACAAATTGAAAATTGGGTCATGATTTAGCAATGTTGTCACAGTAAATTTTTCATTCATTAATTTCTTTCCCTGTAATTGTCATGTTTAATTTTTAAAAATTATGTTGTGTACAGACTTTCGTGTAGTCCCTTTGGTAGGGTTTGTAGTATACCATAGGCTAGTGAAGCAATGAATGAATGAATATTGTCTTGCAAGCATCAGCGATCTGCAAGTACATTTGTACCTCTTGGCACAGACTGGTCTACAGTGCTGTATTTTTTCACGTATAACCCTCATTTCGACTATGATTCACAATATTTTTTTCTCGTCAAAAGAGTCATGTGTATTGCTAGAACGCTATGTTTTATTTTTTTGCATAGTGTAAAGCACTGCGGTGAAGCCACCTTTACAGACACGATACTGCATTTTTGTCGTGGCTTTAGCCTCAAATTCAAAAAAGGAAAAAAAAGTTCAGCCAGTTTATAGTGTGTGATGAATTATAAAGCCGTTTTTTTTTTCGACCTGATTATTTGTGTTATTCACCAATTGAGTCAGCCGAAATTTAATTGAGCAGACCAACAAATAGGTAGAATGTCACGTGTTCAGCAGATTAAGCAGTTTGCTACTGCACTGCTTTCCTCTGCTTTATTATTTATTTACCCATCAGGGCTGTCAAGCATTGTGTTTTTTTTCTATAAAACCTATTTTTCTTTTGCGATGTCTGCAGTTCAGGGACAGGGTGTTCTGGTTTCCGCACAACATGGATTTCAGAGGAAGAGTCTATCCATGTCCACCTCATTTCAATCACCTCGGTGAGTTTGAAAATTTTGATGGCCAACCCTGTACTGCATAGACACCTGGGGCTGTAGCTTAGTGCCTGTACCTCTTGACTGATGCGCTTGAGGTTGCTGGTTCATTTTTTTTATGTTGGTGCATAACATTCTCATGGAGTGCGCAGGCTTTTGTAAGTGACGTGTTATATGTCATCTGAACTCGGTCATGGCCCTAAATAAAGGACACTGACCCCACATAAAACCAGAGGGCCTAGTTGCTTTACTTGTGGTAAAGTCAGGACAGCTCTAGCTGGCTACGTGCTTTTTGGACGCGTGTCACAACTTCGGTATGAGTGCGTAATGAACAGTAGTTCCCTGCAAGAGCTGTAAAAAGTCCCCTCCTCCTTTTAATTGGTGTAGTATTTTTTGCTTTGCTTGTTTGTATGTGTTCAGCTCAGAAGTGGCATGAGGCATTGCGTTTTCTGCATAGAGGCTATCTGAATCCATTCATTTTCTTCAATCTTGAGAAGCGTGTGCAGTTGAACCCGTTCATAAGACACACGCACCAGGGATCAGTTCTTGTCTCTTACATGAGGTGTCTATTATTTACAGGGTACCACATGTGCACTTTCTTGTCAACCCTTGTTATGATGCAGCTGCACTGATGCCTCTTATACTTACTTGTCTGTTATGTCAGGGTCTCTTATAAAGGGGTTCGGCTGCGTTTGGTTTTATCAAATACAGTGGTAGTGCCGTTATTCGAAAAGGGAACTAAAGGTAGCCAAAATATTCTCATTCTCTAGTTGATGACGACATAAGTGTGCAGATCAAATGTACTGCTGCTGGAATCGCAGAAAAGTTGTGTAGATGCTTCAGCCAACCTGTTTCTCATTTACGCGGTGGCAGAGTGGGGAAATAACTGCTTTCAGTAACGGTGTCTCTCGGGTATTGTTGAAAGGAAATGTTCTGTCACACGTGTGTCATGGTGTCCAACTGTATGAATTTTGCTTGTGCTACCGTATTTACGTGCATAATTTACGCCCTCCCATAATTTGTGCACCCCTAATATTTTGCCAGTCTTTCGATGCTTCGATCGGGTGCGCGCCTCATCGAGCAGACGAGCGCAGTCAAACAGGCTGCCACTGCAAAGTCTCTGCTTCCGAGGACTTCCCCGAACTAGGGTCCCTAGAATACCTCACCTGAACACGAACCCGTTGACGGGTCGCCGGAAGTGCTCGGGCGTTTGCGTCCCCCTATCTTCCATTCTCTACCACTGCGGTAATGGCGAGAATGTACGCTCACGTCACGGAACAAACGACTTTCTGCATCGGAGGCGTGTGAGGGCTTGTCGCGCCAACTGTTCTCCTCGTTCTCAGCGTCCGTGCTGCTACGTACGCTTGGTCAATTTTAGAAGGTACTTCGCCATCTGGCCGACGTGTTTTGAGGGTTCTGTTGCGATGGGCTGCAGTAATTTTATAAATGGCGAAATTGAAGCTTCCTGCTGTGAATTTTGCCAAGGAGAACGGGGAGCGTGCTGTCGCAAAGTACGTCCAAGGGACGTACTTCAACCTGACGACCGGCGCGATCGGTACACAAGAAAGCAGAAAAGTGCGCGCTTCTAATGCAAGTTCCTGCCATCGAATGAGGCCCTTTCAATTACATGCAGATGCTTAGTTCTTCCGGTAATTCTGTGTCGTGAGGACTAGTTTCTCTCAGCATTGTCGAAACAGCTTCAAGAAAATACAATGATTCCCAATCAGACTTTGCGATCATTGATTCCCGCTAGACCACGCGAGACAGGCTCTGAATGTTCAAAGTATGCGCTAATTATTTCAAAATAAACAAGTACCCTTCGTTTGTACTCCGATTTTTTTCTTTTTTATAAATGTATATATTGCACACGTTAGAACTATGGCACAATATTTTATTTGCGCTGGCAAAATTTTCGCGTAATTTGCGCACCCACTTCTCGCGGCCCCGAAATTGGGGGAAAAAAAGTGCACAAGTTATGCGAGTAAATACGGTATTTTCTTGCGATATACCTTATTGGCAACTCTGAATCTCCCCAGTTGTTGTTAAATATAGTTTGGTCTGTGGGGACGCAGAGAGCAAAAGTAATGCTATGGTGGGCGCAGATTGCGCCTGTCACCAAGTATATTTTATTTGAATTGCCTTACAGGCCCATAGGGCATTGTGTAAGGGGGTTGTTACAATTACAACATTGAATATGAAAATGAAATTGTCAGAAATCAGGAAACAGATAACTGTGAATTGTACGTGAGATCAGAACATATAATGTGTAATGTAATAACTAATGCATGCATAATACTTAGGTTATATAATGTATGGAAAGTTGGGCGAGTTGGTTTGAGAACATTCTTGGAAACAATTACGCACACAAAATTGTTTCGTCTATTACGCACACATAATAGACGAAAAAAATAAGGCGAGAAGTCTTGCCTCCTAGTCTTCTCACCGTTGATTTTTTTCGTCTATTGTGTGCACACCGAAATGTTTTCAAAAATGTACTCACGGAATATTTAAATATACAAATGCAGCTATGTTAACTAGTGACTTCAGTGAAAATGCACAATTCTGACCTGATTATTTGTGTTATTCACCAATAGAGTCAGCCAAAATTAATTGAGCAAACCAACAATTAGGTAGAATGTCACATGTTCAGCAGATTAAGCAGTTTGCTACTGCACTGCCCTCCTCTGCTTTAATATTTATTTACCCATAAGGGCCGTCAAAGATTGTATTAGTTGGCGATTGAATGTATCAGGGTTTGATAATGAAGTGATGTTACCTGGCAGGCTGTACCATAGTCCAGCGATGCTAGGAAGTGCTGATGATATTAGTGTTTGAGTGTCGCAGCACAGTCGAACCCCGCTACAACGAAACTGATGGGGCGCGGAACCAAAAATTTTGTTGTAGTGAAATCGAAAAAATATAGCTGATCTGAGCTAGCAAAACAAAGGAACATTTATTCTCTAAATTCTAGAAATGTCCGCTGTTTCCTATTTTTTCCCAGAAGTGTCGCGACGAGATTATCACCCATGCATCGCGAGGCCATGCTGAAAAGCATGCTGAAACAAGGCCTACAACCGTTTTCGTGAACGAATCAAACAGCTGCATTAACATGCTAACACCAGCAGCTGTCCACCGTCATAGTGTATCTGGCAATGCCGAAATGAAGACAGGGTATTGTGGAATGGTGACTTTTACCTTATTCTGTGTCATTCTTATCATCCACCACTCGGGGCTAGCTGATTTTGTTGATAATGCAGACGAACAGCTGCTCTGATTAGTTATAATGACCAAGCTCAAACGAAAGGATACGCATTGGCATCGAAAAAAGCATCGTGTTCTCACAGCTGCATGAAAGCGAACCATGAACTGATTGACTGAGCTTCAGCTTCGGATCGTCTGCGACTCAAAAGCAAGCCAGTGGCAAAAGCAGCGCAGTCTCATTGGCAGTGCCCATGCTTGCTGAACAGCGGCAGTTTCTGGTGGTGTCAATGCGCGTTTTACACTTCGTCGTCCTATTTTCAACTTCTGAAAATGCATCAAAAATGGTAAAGACTGTGTTCACTGTATAGTAGCAATAAATATCTGAGCCTGTAAGTGCATCGTGGAATTTCGTTTATGTGGGACGGCAAAAGAAAAAGTGTTTGTTGCGGCTACAATATTTGTGCATTCACATTTATGGACTGCCGACGGGAACCATGAATTTTTCGTTGTAGCGGGAATTTCGTTGAAACGACGTTCGTTTTAGCGTAGTTCGACTGTATACATGTATAACTCAAATAAATGTACAATATTTCGGACGTGTGAGATGGGGCATCAATACATGCTTGCAATTACTCGTTCTTGCTTCAAATAAGAATATTTCTGCCTTTGTCATAGGGAAGTAGGATGCTTGAAAACTAATCGATGAATTACGTGTAACTCTTCCACAGGCAGCGACGTTGTGAGAGGCATTCTGCTGTTTGCCAGAGGTGAACCGCTCGGCGAAAATGGCCTGGACTGGCTGAAAATCCATCTTATCAACTTGACCGGCCTCAAGAAAAGGTACTACACTCTTCATTTTTACCATCTCTCTGCAGTGAGCTGGAAGTAGTAGTCTTGAAGCCGATCTGCGACTCCGGCTCATCTGGAGAGCCTTTATAGCAGGTTTCTAGCGCTGTGTCTACGATGGTAATGCTCGCAATCGGCACATTCATTGAAGAGTTCTGTACTTTTATGGAACCTTCGTTAAACAGCATGTGAACAGCACATTTTCCTGTCTGTGTGCTTGTGTGTGGGGGGAGGGGGGGGGGGCGTGTGTGCTTGCGTGTGACAAAGAGAGGGAGTGAATATATAATGTGAAGTAAATTTGATGCGTCAAGAACACAAACTGAAAAAAAACTATAAATATTTTATTGTTCTGACATAGTAACATAGTCATTATTACCCTGCAATTTTAAACTTCTGTTCCGCAGCCTCTTTTTTTTTCTAAATGCACTAGGCTGTACGTCCACTAGTGTCAACGTGGATAGAACTGTCAATGCAGTGTTTCCTCTTGAGCCTGCTCGTTTGACCTTTTTTTTTATCGTGAGGCTATGTCTGTACAATTGTTTCTACAGTGCATAATTCTACATTAACATTGTTTCTTTTTTTGTGACTGCAAACTGTGTAAACTGCATATTATTTCCTGAAGTTCGTCTTATCAACACAGTTTATGAGCCTGCAAGGCATTTTGAATGAATAGATTACGTTGCATTACATGCCTTTGTTTGAGTATGCTGAAAAGTGTATTCAATGAACTGCCTATGTGACCTGGTTGCATCCTACTGCAGTACTGTATTGTAAATGCAAAGTTTCATTAAACATAGGGGCAATAGTAGTATTTACAGTAGTAGCTGCAAGAATATAGCTACCAGAGAAGCTGCGATGGCAAGTATCAATGCGTGACACCAAAAGAAATGTAAACACTACAGCTAGCCTGCATTACATGTAAATGTTACAATGTGTTTCCTCTGCCTTTCAGGGAACCTGTGTCTGAGAGGCTGCGGTTTGCGAATGAAATGATGCCCGAAATTCTGGACTCGGCTGACAACCCGATGACGGTGAGAGCCCCCTGTAAAATCAATATTATGTTGCCATGTTTACATCCATTACATGTCTATCCCGGCATTTATCACTTCCTTCTATATACAGTAAACCCTCATTAAAGCTAAGTCAGCGAGACAGCGAAGAGATTCAACATAAGTGGTGATTCGATATACACGACTGCCTCATAAAAGCTCAGTAAGTACAGCCAAATTAGCCATGACAACTTCCCAGAAGTGGTATTCAGTGAAACAAACCTTTATTCGCTCTCAAAAAAAGGTCGGTCAGCTGGCTTTGTTTGTAAAAGAATGTCACCTCGTCTAAGTTGTAAATGTCTCTATCTTGATACTGTTAAAGTAGGGCACTCATCCGATGCTTGCACCCCCATCCAATACGTCGCGGTCCACGGCTGCGCTTTCACCAACGATCAATTTTAAAGACACACCGAGCTGTCTTTTGAAACCTTCAAGCCAGTCGTTGCTATACTCAAAAATCTTGCTTGCCCATTTGGCTGGCTAGGGTTTCAGCCTTTGCGCTCAATGCAGGCCCATTCACTGGAAGGTTTGCACTTCTAGCGTTTTTCAGTCATTCGAGAAGTGCTCTTTCCCCTTCAGAATGCATAGAATCACAGTTGCGCTTTTGTTTGGCTGAGAAACTCTTCTTGAAGCCACCCACTACGGCATCCTTATTCTTCAGAACAGTTGATAATGTTGGTGGCGGTATTCCGAATCGTCTTGCAGTTTTAAACTTCTGCTGGCCTTTTTCCACCTTACATATCAATTGAACTTTCTGCTGCAAAGTCAGACACTTTCGTGCGGGCACCGGTGGTGCCATGTTCACTTGACGGCGACTAAAAGCACTCACGATGCACACACACAATATCACGCGTTCACACGGATCTCGCTCAACACATGCACGCGTGTGTCTTCCAACCACAGATGGAAAAAAAAACCCAAGGAGCATGCCACTGCTTCGTACTGGTCACATGACACCACTGGCTTAGCCAGTGGAGTGGCAGCGGGGAGCAGCCGGCATGTTTCGAGCGCCTCTGTATCAAATGGTACCAGAGTACGGCACGGAGGAGGAGGGGGAAATCCGCGCCGTGGAGACTCTTGCACTGTCTGCACCAGTTTGCACTGGCGCGCTTTAGCCTAGCGATGCTAGCACGAAAATCGCTCACGCAGCGCAGAAAAGGTCGCTCGGGGCAGGACGTGGATGAAAAAGGCCTGCCGGCACTTCGGCGGCGTGAGCAATCGCTTGTCCGCGTCGCCGTGAATACACATCTGCAACTTGTTACTTTGTTCTAAGCGGAGCAGGCTATCGACATGCTTTGAGTAATTTGGTCTGAAATACACGTATTGGGGTCTAGGCTATGCAACACTTTGATGAAAGCTGTAATTCGAATAAAGCTACTTCTTTGTAACGAGGGCTTACTGTATAACAGTCGTATATCATTTACAATATTCTGCAGTTGTAAATACTATAATAATTATGGATGCGTTGTAGTTGAGAGTAAAGTGATATTGCTGCTAGCGCTAGCACTGCTTTTCTTTCTCCACAATTTTTCCATATTACTAGATAGCCAAGCTGCAGCAAAATTGGTTAATGTTACAGAAAATTAAAGTAAACGTGAACAAGTAAACAGGCAGCCGCTGTGGTGCGTTCAGCAAATGAAGCCTGATAACTCAATTTTGTTTTTTTGAACGTTTGCACGAACAAACCCGAGGTTTTCTGGCACCTATCAAACTTAGGGCCGGCGGTGGTGGGCCAAGTCTGACGAGCCCTGGCAGACGTTGGCCTGTTGCAAGGAAGTGGCGGCCGCTGTGCGATCTCCCGATCCGACGCGCCACATCTGCTACCTGCCCGTGCACCAAGATGGCTCCTGCAATGGCCTGCAGCACTATGCAGCTCTAGGCAGGGATGCCCAAGGTGCTGCACAGGTTAACCTGCAGCCTGCTGATAGACCGCAGGATGTCTACAGTGGTGTGGCAGCATTGGTGAGTGAACATCATTGCAAGAATTCGTGTCATGCAAGGAAAAAAAACCTGTCGCAAATTCTCATGTGGCAACCATTTCAAGTACATTTGCAAGGTACCTGCTACATCGTAAATCATTGTTGTTTTTGTGAAGTGGGGACGTACCCAATATGCCATTATTTATCATTCTGCGGTGAAGCAAGCTACACATCTGTGGGGCATTATGCTCACTTTATTCGTGCTGTGGCTGATGACTTTGTAACAAAAAGCTTTAAACCATATTTTTCTATTCTACCATGTTATATTCGTTAAGGTGATTCTTTTCATGACATCACACTTGCATAGGGTCTACTTGCAAAGGAGCTTCAAGTACTACCATGGCTCTGTGTTTATATTATCAGTAGCCCCCGTTGAGTGTCTGGGTTCGAATGTCGCTTGAACCCTGTTTTTTTTTTCTCCTTGTACGCCATGGCTGGTACAGACACCAGTGACAGCAAGCAATTGTGGCATGAAAATTAGCTTTTGTTGTAAAAAAAAAAAGTGGCCTTATTGTTACTGTTATATAAGGCTAGTGTTTACTAGTTATGCATTTTTGTAGGCTTGTGCGAATAGTGAATTTTAGGTTTGAAGCGAATAGTGATGTTGTTCAAATGATTTCGAATGAAATTTGAATAGTATATATATCGCATATTGAAAAAAGAAAAAAAAAATGGGCACATTTGTCAGGAACGAAGTAACCTGTACAATATTTAAGAAAAATGTAAACTAGGCCTGTGCCAATGCTATTCTTTTTGGTTTAAAGGAAGTGGAAACAACTTTGAAGAGTAGCAGGATTTGACTTTTGGTAGAGTGCTATTTATAACCTGTAATATATGTTACATTTTAAAATTTATTCCAATTAGAGCACATAAGCTTGTGTAACAAGCTTCTAAACTTAAAAAAATTATCAATCGATGTGGGAGTAATATGTTCATTTAACCTTGAAATGGGGCTTCACGGCAATGCCGACTTTTCTTGGCAAAATGTTTCCACGATTTAGTGCCCCTTCACTACAGTGAAGTCACCTTAACAGAGGGTTACATGTGGACCAACATACATCTGCGCGTTCATTTCGAATACTTCGAAAGTTTCAAGAATTCGAATCCAAGCAAATTCGAATATTCAAAGCATTCGAATATTCGCACAGGCCTACATTTCTGGCTTATGTAATAACATCTTACGAACATGTAAAAAAAGAAGAAAAAATGCCAATGACTCATACATAATTGCTGTACAATCAGTTTTCATATATGTTCTTCAAGGGCACATCTTCGAGAAAGCGTTGTGTTAAACTTAACTTAAGAGCTGATGTGATAGGTATTCTCAGGATGGTTTGTACAGTATAGACTATTTCACCTAAGACATGTATGTGGGTGCTGTCATGTTGGGCTGTTAAATTGACGCTTTCTCGTTTTTGTGGATTGTGATAGAAATCAGTAAGGCCATAAAACGTCATATGCACGAACTTGACTATTTTCGTCCGTATGCGCCAACCATAGCCCTGTTCATTTAGTTAAAGATGTAAAACTGTAAAAGTTAAGTTGTAAAGATTAACAGCCCGACATGGCGGCACTGAGACCCCTCCGTAAAATAGTCTATATACAACTGACTTTTCAGCATAGAACAGACAGTATACAAAGGCACATGAAATAACGTGCTGTGCTGTGGCAATGTCACAGTTGCTCACGAATTCAAAGGGAATTCATACAGGTCTAAGAGTTCACATGAAGGTTATGACATGAAAGTTATGACATTGAAGTTATCAGTAGCAATCGAATGAGGGTAGTCTCAGTGCACTAGAGTCGACTTAAACATAAGGCTTTGAGGAATTGTTTACAAAGTCAAGAGAAAAAAAAAGTGTAAAATGCTTGTTGCATAGAAAATGGAGTTGATGGGGTAGATACTCGGGTTTATTGTTATGCCGTGATTGACTTTTCAGTGAAATGAAGAAAAAATATAACAATACTTATTCGGAAGACTTAATCGTTGACTGCTTTATCTCCTGTTTTACGATTTTTGTGCTGGGCAGTGAACTGCAACTCTGTCAAGATGCAGCTTCAACTTCAAGCATGCAGTTGAAGTAGTGAAGGGGTCTGTTGTGTAAATTTAAAAATATAATGATGAGGTTGAATTGCAAACTTGGAAAAGTGCGGGCAAACAATGTGTAGCGCAAGAACGTGCGAGATGATGTTATTGCTTGTGCCCTGCATCATTAACTTCAAGCATTCAAATCAAGAAGCACAGAGTGACGTGGAGCTAACGGAACGACGTCGCCTGTTGAAGTCTTGGTGGATGTGTCTTTTCAGTATTCACATTTAACGTGCTCAGTAAGTTTTATCGTGCCAGTGCCACCTGAAAAGTTCGCTAGCACCAAATTCAAAACAAACTGGTACAAAGGTGACATGTTCTCTATGCAGGTTGAGCAGGAGAGACAGAAAGATGCAGCCAATGGCTTGCAGATTGCCAAGGTGCTGGAAGGTCACATCAAGAGGAAGGTGAGAAATTTTATTGCATACAATCTTAGTGTACTGAGGTTGACAATGTGACATAAACAGGAAAACAAACAAACCTCTTGTGTTTCTTTCCCTTTTCATATATAAATTTTCTCTTGTGTCGGTATTCTTGCTCTGCCTGTTGACCTTTATATCAAAATAACATGGTTCAGGTGAGGCTTTATTTCATGAAGAGGACGAAGAAGACACCAGGGTGTATGACTGATGATGGTCATTTTCAGACGAAAAAGATGAAGTCCCCTGAATGCCTACGCTAATTTCTCCGATTGATGGAAGCAGCCAGCCTAACCGTGAATTACACCGTGGAACGCTTGAGGTCTGAAAGATGCACGACGTCTGTCCCCCTGCGGCGTTGGTCAGTGGGGGGCACGAATGGGTGTGACACGGTAGTTCACCGGCGAGGTCTGATGAAAAACTTTGTAGGGGCCAGTATAGTGAGGCCTAAGGTCTTCGCCAGGTGTTCTTGCAGGCATCCATAGGAGTACAGTATTTTTAGGGTAACAGAAAATGATGCGGTGAGTGGCATCGTAACAGTGTTTGCGATCTTCTTGGATAGCTTCGGTATTTATGCAAGCCCGACGATGACTTTGGGCAACACTGGACATTTGACTGGTCGCAAATGAGTGGTGAAGAGTTGATGGAGAATAAAAAAAAAACGTTGAGCGATGAGGCTGGTTGACATCCGTATACTAAGAAAAACGGAGAGTAGCCTGTGGCTCTTTGAACAGGCATATTGTACGCACATGTGAGAAATCAATCGGAGAATCGCATCCCAGTTACAGTCGATACATGAATGAATGGACAGCATATCAGACAGCATGGGATGAAATCTCTCCGTTGAACGTTTGGTTGGTGGCGGTAGCCAGATGTTGTTTTATGAACTGCGTTTGACACTTCGAGAATTTTTTTAGGCATCCTTGAAACAGTTGCTTTGCTTCGGTCGCTCAAAAAAAACGTGAGGGGCCACGTGGCATAGGCAAATAGTGTTCTAAAAGGTTGCTACTTGTAAGGAATTTCTGAATTGATCGAGGCCACCTCAGCCTAACGCGTCAAGTGATCAACAGCGGTGACGATCCATCTCTTGCTGTCTTGGGGGAGGGGTCTAAAGGAGTCGATTATGATAACGTCTAGAGAACAGCTCTGCTGGGCAGTGAAGTGGTTGTTGAGTCCTGACTGGGACAGTGATTGGCCACTTGCAGTGTTGTCAAAGTGTGCACGAGTATTTAGCTACACTAATGAGGAGACCTGACCAGGGGAACCGACTTTGGATGCGCTTGTGGGTTTTGTGGTGACCAAAGTAGCCTGACGCTGGTTAGTCGTGCAAAGCCTGCAGAACTTCGGCGCGAAGAGCGTGCAGTATGACGGGAACCCATCGATGACCTTTCGGGTGAAAAATATACTGATAGAGTACATTGTCTTTGAATTCGAATAGTTTGAACTCTTTCCGTAGCCTGGCATTAGGGGCTAATCTCTCTAACTTGTGTATGGAAGTCTTTAAGAAAAATTTCTTGTGGCGTGAGAGTTTATATAGGGTAGTGTAGCATAGGTATAATGTAAATCTTGCAGTATTCTATTAGACTTCTCCCTGTGCATTCTCTGTTTAGTGGCACAAGCACTGAGCGACCCTCGTGTTGCTCTTCCAAGCACTTCTGATCAATCACTTATGGTTTCTCGAATATTCAGAAAATGTCTTTAAAAATAAAACTGGTACAAAATCGATGGCTCTTGTTCAAGTTACGAGTTATACTGCATACATGTGATACTGGAGCATATGTTAACTTACGGGTTACTTGACTGTCACGATGATTAATGAAAATGACTTCAGTGAGCTCATCAAAGGAGCAAATAGTTTTGTTGTTACCAGTGGAGATTGTTGCGGCACCTGGTGCAGCACGTCTCAACCACACACTTCTTTATTTCTATGTGGCCTCAGATCTGTTTCGGCAGTGTTATGAGTTTACTGCAGGCAAACGCCAGGGCATACGAACGCCGAGGCCCTAGTGCCACTGCAAGACATCCAAGTCAACCGTTATGGTCGCCTCCAATGTTTTCGAGAACAACTAAAAATGGCTATCGCGAAAGCAAGAGCCTGTGTTCATTGCATCTTACTTGGCTTTCGCAGCATGAAGCTTTTGCCTCTGAAGCTCGGTGCAACTGTGTATTGAAAGGCATGCGCTTTCCTTCCTGGCAGGTGGTGAAGCAGACGGTGATGACGGTGGTGTACGGTGTAACCCGCTTTGGCGCCCACCTCCAGATACTGAAACAACTCAAGGACCTGGACAACTTTCCCCAGGAGCACTGCTGGGCAGCCGCCCACTACCTCGTCCAGAAGACCTTCCTCTCCCTTCAGCAGATGTTCACTGCTACGCGCGAGATTCAGGTGTGCTTGTGGCTCTGCCTTGAACTTCTTTTCCAGCTTTACATTGGTTTTGTGTAGCAGTCTAATGAATATTATGTTAGATACAGCCTAATGAGTCCAATTGTAATGCGGAAATTGTGATCAAAGTGGGCAAGAAATCACCCTTTCCGGAGGTGGGATCCAATCCCACAACTTTTCGAGGGTAGAGATCTCACTTCTGGAACGAGTGGTTTTTTTTTTTTTGTCCTCGTAATTAATTTTCAGTTAAGTTGTAACTACTGCATTGCAGTTAAAGATGGTAGAATTATAAGCTCTTAAATTTTAAAAGATTTATGGGAGATCTCTTCAGCTGTGACTGTGGGCCATCAACAAGGACAATTATGGTGACACCGTTGTTGTTCGTTTGTGCATTCTCTGTTGACCTCAGGATTGGTTCACCGCTTGTGCCAAGATGATCGCGTACGTGTGCTGTCAGCCTGTCTCATGGGTGACTCCGCTGGGACTTCCTGTAATCCAGCCATACCACAAGCCTACTTCAGTGAAGAGCCCAATCTCTTATGTGAGTGATTGCCTCTGGCAGTACATATTTTTTTTCTCTATCATTGCCCCCACCTTTCGTTAACAAGCTCCTCTTGTTAGTGTTAGTATGCCTCAACATTTTTGTTACTGTGGCTTCTCCATATTCTTACTTTTTATTTTTTTATTTTTCTAAATAACATTGGCAAAGCAACCTCAAGGTTGTGTCTATTCAATCTTGACTGTGCATTCTCAGTATTTATTTGTTATATATTTGTGAAATATTTGTGTTGCCTCGAAACCATCACCGCAGGAATTGTCGTAGACAGTTTGAGTACCATGTGTTACACTTTTTTTTTTACAATGATAAGAAATGAAATACATAAGTAAATGTCAACATCAAAATAATCACAGGACAATGGACAATAGGTTAACATGCTCAAGGATAACAGAAGGCTTAAACAAAACTAAGACCATAACACTATTATAAACACAGCTGACAATGAAAGTCATGATTATCAGATATGCAATATTGTGGCAGTGAAACCTGAGCGCTTCAGATTTTTTTTTCTGTTCACTTGGAACGAGACTGCTATCATCGAATGAAAAGAACAAATTCTTTATTAGTTATCTAGTTATCTGGTAAGAATAAATGTGCATTATTCTCAGGCAGGAGCTTGACTCAAAGCTCTGAGCTTTTCTATGGCAAGTTAAAGGAACACTAAAGTCAAATTACAATTTACGCCAGAGTGGAAGCTCAATGCATGACAACATCTAAAACGACAATATTATCAACAGCGCCCTACTTACCGAGAAATTCAGGTAAGTGCACAAGAACACATGCGCCACAGTAGGACTTTCTCAAAATGATCCCGATGTCATCGGACAAACCGCCTACAATTATTCTCTAGTAATCGATCTAGCTGCACTAAATAACCTTCCGTGCATAAAGAGAGACAATAAAATGCTACATGATCGTTTCTGTTTGATTAATAGAAAAAAGAACTGCTGAACGTTACTAACGGGAAATGGCACGACTGATTCAAAAATTCAATTTTCATGTAGTGAAGTTCGTGTATGTGCCCCTTTCTCCGGTGCGAACCGAGAAAGCCAGCTCTTGTATGTAGCTGCTGAGAATGAGACTCCGACTGGTTGTATGCAGTTGGTTTATTCACCATGCGCACTCGGCACGCTCCGGAATTCGTCTCTCCCCAAACCCTCCCCGTGCGTCTGTTATAAACACTTCTGCACGGGGTCTTCCTAAGTTCGTGCATGGCATTCTTAGGTAAAGGTCACGTCCCACGGTTTGGGTGCGATGCTCGAACGCCTCCAGCAGTCGAGGTCTGCAACGCCATAGTCATCGGGCCATTTAGCGCAGCAGAGTCGCAGTCCGTGGCGAGCACTTGAAGTCGTAAATTGGAGCCCCGAGCCCGTTGTGTAGACGTTCGCTGCCTTAGCTGTCAGAGACCCCCGCAATGGCCTGCGCCCACCGCCTGGTCGTACAGTCTGCTGACAGAGATGTTCCTGCCACCATCACTACCCGTTCTTGAAGGCGCGCTTCCCGGAAAACACCTTCGTAGCCAGTCGATGTATACGTGCCAAGCACTGGCATTCGCCGGCTGCTCATTTTTGTTTACCCGAGCCGACACACGTGGTCAAACTGGGCAGGTTGTGCCATCTAGCGGGGTCCAGTTGAATTGATATACGTCTGCAATCTCAGAGCCAATGGGGGAAAATTGATCAATGGCCGTTGTTGCTGCTGTGGCTCTCGCTGCTTTCGGTCTGCTGCTATCGCAGTAAAGCCGGGCAACGTTGTGCATGGCAACAGTGAGCACGGCAACAGTGACGTGAGTTGGTCCACTTCTTGAGGCGGGTAATTTCAAGTGCGCTAACCTGATGCGGACCACTAAAACATGATTTTATTTCAAAATACGTCCTTCTTTGGCACAAAAGTAACACTATGAGGTAGGTTTATAAACCGCAATTCCAACAGTCAACGTCGACCTAATAGTTGCCTTTAGTGTCCCTTTAAAGAACAAATTCTTTATTAGTAATTTGGTTTTCTGGTAAGAATAAATGTACGTTCTTCTTGGGAAGGAACTTGATTCAAAGCTCTGAGCTTTTCTATGACAAGTTTCTCTGGTAATGCCCTGGCCGTCTCCCTCAGTTCACAGCTTTTTGTTCCCCATTTTTTAACCTTACATTTTTCTAAAATATCTTCTGTACTTACATGTGGTGCTATCTAGCAACAAATTAACAGAATACAACCAGATTTCATTGTAATGTACTTGGAATGCTAAAGTAAAGATGGTAATTAATGTAGTTTACCTTAATACTTATGACGTGCCTTATTATTTGTGACACAGAACTTGTCGCTTTCCCGCTGAATGTGGTGATTGTCTAGCATTATTTGAGCTTTGGAATTGAAACAATGAAGCTTTGCATGAAAATAAGAAAGTGCAGCGTGTTTATCTAAGTGTTCAATTATCAATGTCCACACCTATGTAACCTACTTGCTATTCCTTTCATCCATCCCGGATTGTTAGCGGCGGTGGCATGAACACACTGGTCTAGTTATATGTTATATCCAATTGTGCCTGCTGTATAGGGTTGCTTTATGTTGTTCTCCTCGTTCTGCTTTTTTTTTCCCCAGGGTGACCGGATAAGTGCGGAGTATCGAACAATCTTCGAAATGCACCAGTAAGTTGCTGAAATATAATGTAGCCTTTACTGGTTATAAAATCTTTTTTTATTGGACCCGTGCAATGAAAATTTGTTTTGGCTAAATTGGTTGTAAATTAACAGTAATCTATGCTTCTTGGAGATTTCGAAATTTGGGTGGTTCGTGAAGCAGGTGGGGGGTAGGAATGCAATAGAAAAGAAACCGGTGTGCTTTCATGTTTCTCAGTGCCACAGACACGTCATAGACAGCCTTGAATGATTTCCAGTAAAGTTTGTAGATATCGGTGGCCATACTGGTACTTGTAAATATATGGTGCATGTGTGCATGTGTAGCTAAGGGATAAAATGTGCTGTGTCCAGCGACAAATAGTAGCCCTTTATGAATCTTAATGCTACTTTTTCACACGATCTGTCTGTGCTGATGTAAAAGTGACTTGAGAGTTCCACACGTGATAGACCTGAAATTTTATATCTGCTGTCTTTTACATTTTTATTTGGGGTAGGGTTGTGGCTGCTTTCTAAGACATTTATGACGATGCCTGTATATTTGGGAGGATTGCTTGAAAAACAGAGTTTCCTGGGCAAACCAGGAGAGTTGGCAACATTGATAGTTTGCTGTCGAAGAAAGCTCAGGACAGGTGGTATTGTCATTTTTTTTACATACGCCTTTCAGAGGGGACTTAGACGTCTGTTCGCTAGTCAGTATGTCATATCATGCAATACCGCCTCTGAAATTTGTGAGGCTTGTGGATTTTGTACATAAACTCACCTGGCGTCACATTCACATGGTGGTTAAAAGAAAAGTCTGCATGGTAAAAATTCATGTAGAGGTGCCCGCTATGGTGGTCTTCATTATCAAGTAGTGATTCTGGCCTGGAAATGGCCCTACATTTATTACTTGTTTCCTTTTCCCCAGGAGACCTAACGTGATGAAGCAAAAAAATGGCTTCCCTCCAAACTTCATTCATTCGCTCGACTCAAGTCACATGATGCTGACAGCCATCTTTTGCCAGAAGTGAGTTTTCTCCTATATGTCTGTTTCAAGCTGTCTTAGCAACACTTAAGTTTTTTTCTTTTTTTGTTTACTGTATTTACTCGATTATACCGCGCCCTCCCCGATAGTAACGCGCACTCGGTTTTCACGATGAAAAAAAAAAAATAAGACATCGATTGCAACGCGCACCTATTTTTCTCGTTGGCCGGCACAATCACACTACTTAAGAGTACGACTCATTTCGGGAGCGTCTTCCGTTTAAATATGAGGTACAAGGGAAGCTTGTGCCTATCTGACGTGCAACGCAGCATTGCCTGACGATAGTTATAGCACGAGACCAAAACGACGACACAGAGACAAGAAGGACACGAAAGACACCTTCTTGTCCTTCTTGTCTCTGTGTCATTGTTTTGGTCTCGCGCTATAAATATCGTCATGCCATACCAACTAGCCCAAGCTGCCACACTTCTAAGGAGCATTGCCGTCACTCTTGTATTACCGTGGCCCAATGTCAGCATGCGAACTTGCTTCGCCCCCTTCTTCTCGACGGTTGTGGTGCCAGGCATGTCGAAGTAAAGAGGCGTCTGATCGGCATTCCCGATTTGCCCAAGTAGGTAGCCGTTGTTGTGCCGCAAGTTTAGGACAAACCTCTGAAAACTGTGAAGCTTTTCTTTATACTCCTCCGGCAAGTTTTGGCCCATGCCCGTTCGCTTTCGGAGGGAAAAGCCTTTCCTCTTCATAAAGTTAGTTAGCCAGCACCTGCTTGCTATGAACTGGCTCCGCGTTAGCCCTTTTTCTAAAACTAACTGCCTAGCCCGCACTTAGAGCAGTTCTGTCGTCACGGGCCGCTGTGCGGCTCGCTGCTCAAGCACATACTCGGCGAGCAGCTCTTCAATTTGCGGAAACCGACCCTGCTGTGGTCCACTGAAGCCTTTACGTGAATCTTTTCTGTCGACTATCTTCTGCTTGTGTTTTCGCCAGTCCCGCACGCATGTTTCGGGAACTCCGAACTACCGCGATGCGGCCCGATTTTCGTCCATTTCGGCACACGCGATGACTTTTCTTTCAAAGGCGGCATCGTGAGTAGAGTTTTTACAGTCGGCCCTTCCATGCCGTCGATGCTAATGCAGTACAAGGTGACGGACTCTTCAGCACACGTACGAAGTGCCGCTCGTAGGAAACACATAGGCAGAAATGGCCGACGCGCCATGCCGAGGCACGTAGGGGGCGGCCATTTTGGAAATGCCGATGGTAATAGAATGACGGTATTCATTTTTTTCGCACTCGATTCTAACATGCATGCGATTTATGAACTCACTTAACCGGAAAAAGGTGCGTGTTAGATTCGAGTAATTACGGTATGTAGCATCACACAACAAATTTTATTGTGGCGCTCAGATTGTTTTTCTCGTCGACATTAATTATATTTGAGTAATAAATGCTGTACACTTTTGTGTGTGTACACAAGTGTACACATGAGCATATCATTGTTACACCTCATTAAAAGTGGTGGCTTCGCAGGAACTTTACTTTTCGTAGCCTCTTTTATCGTTAATGAATTGATTTCTTCATGTCGATGTTAACTTCGTGTACATCTCGACGACAACAGAGATTTGAATAGCTTCTGATGGTAAGCCTGAAATTCTAAGAGTTAAAAAAAGTGAACTAAAAGGTACAAAGTTAACTGCGGTACAGTGCACATTTAAATGCACATATACACCCCATAAAGTCGACGGGGTATGACTGCTGTTGTAGCTCAGTTGGTAGAGCATCGGACACGTTAATCGAAGGTCGCAGCTTTTGTCCGTGCCAGTGGCAAGCTATCGTTTCGTCCACTTTTTTTTTTCATTCGCATTTACATTAAAATTATTTCTACTAATAACATTCTCTATTCTTTCCTTGGCATCATTATCCATTAGTTGTCATTAATATTAGTCTAGTGAAGGTATTTTATGGCCCCAGTCTACAGTGTTGGTGAGAATGTTGATTTTTTTTATTGGTAATGATATTAAACGTAAACTCTTTTAGGGCCGGAATACAGTTCGTGTCTGTGCACGACTGCTACTGGACACATCCAAACACAGTGGACATCATGAATAAGGTCTGTGCAGAAGTCTTGCATCTTGAACTATGTGCTCTCTATTTTAATTGTTGAAATGAAAATTTAAAGCTTGTTGCATGATAAATAGGGTCCACCTCAATAGAAGTGCCGTCCGCTGTTTTGCTCACTTTGTATATTTGCTAGACTTCGCAGTTCTGATTCGCAAGTGATCTTCACTGTTTGCTTTTGATCGAGTGATAGCATCTGTGGTAACTGTGCAACTGCAAAAAGTTGGAATCTAAGCTGATCTTACGTTTAATGTGTGTGATCTCAATAGTGTGGGGGTTAGAGACGTCCGCTGGTCTGTTTTGGTAAGACTCCACTGAGTTGGCCTCAAGGCGGGCAGTGGTGTCATTAGTACAGCAATGCTTCTTACGAGAACTGGCTCAACAGTGATATTGAAGGAAGAATCAGTAAAGTAAATGATCCTTTAGCCCATAAATGCTTTCAACCAAGTTGTTGTAGAATGCCCTGTACTACAAATTCACATATCTTGAAGTTAAATTTGCATCGTACTTGCTTATCTTTCCATCTTTTCATCAGCTTTATTTGATGCCCTCAAGGTTTCTCTTTGCTCTACATGACAAAATGTGTCCATTTGAATTATCAGTGAATAGGTACTTTTGTATCAATCTTGTATTCAGTAAACACACTGCTTAGTGTGTTTTTATACAGATACATATAATGAATACTGGTACTACATCTGTAGTCAAGCAAGACATGGCAGAGTAGTCTTTAGCTAGTGCTATCTTAAGGCTTAATGTATGTGTTACTCACTTATAACTCTTTTTTTTTTTTTTCAAAGTTCATTTCGCCCTGCCCTCTGGTCCAGTTTTGTCCTGTTTATCTTCTTGAATCTCTTTGATGGCTAAGAGCAAACGCCTAGACAAAAGACATTCAACGTCTTCTTTTTTAAATTCGGGCAGATATGCAGGGAGCAGTTCGTGGCCTTACACAGCGAGCCCATCCTCGAAGATTTGTCCAAGCACTTCGTGCGAACATTTGGCTACAAAGAGAGGTAGGTGAGAGTTTGCGAAGCCACACTGACATCAGTCATTGCATTAGGGCCGAAACGCAAATTTCTACACTAGCACGTGAAAATGTTGTACATAGAGAGAGAGCCATTGCGGCCACGCGCTAAAAATTGGAACACTGATCGGCAAAACACTCGCAAGGAAATGGCAATAGAAGAGAAACTTGGTTGAGTTGGTCGTAAGTCATGGTTGACAAACTACGGTGCTAAACCTGTCTATTTAGCGCTGCAGCATGTCAGTGATGCATGGCAAGCCACGTGAGATGGATTTCAATGAAGCAGCAATTGCCATACACGGGGTGGAGGGGTTGGGGAATAATACAGGAGAAACACGGACTAAAAGCTCATTAAAAGGTCATTTCATGTGTTGTAACAATGCAAAGAGTTAAAAAAACATGGAGGTAACGAAACTGTGACAAAGTGTTATCAGTTCTGGAGCAAAGAAACTTTCACTAGGCGTGTGATAGCAACATGCATAATGATCCGGGAAAGAATTTGTCTTTGTTAGCACTATCAAAGTTCAGCTTGCATATGTGTTTGTTATGCAACTGATAATGATGACCATGATGTGAAACATCGTAACATTGTAATGAAAGTGTTTTACAGAGCATTCTTAGCATTAGTGAGGGCACCCCTCTTGCGTCATTTGTGAGTCCCTAGTGTACGCGAGTTTTTATGTTTGCCTTGTTGGTGATTTCACATGTGTTTGTTCCTGCACCTTCGCACTTGCCTGTGGCGTGGCGGCGACAAGATGAATTGGAGCCGGTTTATACCCGGTCACTCGTCTTACGTAATGTCATCGCAGTGAATGTCATTAATTTTTAACGTAATTGCGGGCTTGCGTTTCTGGTCTACACGGTTTTACAGAATGGCATTCGCAATCAATGTTGATGTTTGTCATTGCGGCAGTACGCTTTTTGCTTTTTAGTATTATTTCTGACAAAACTGCTCAGTTTGCTTCTCTGCCTGGCAGGTGGGCATCGCATGTGACGTTCCGACCTTGCTACCACGGCACTGTTTCACCAAAATTAAAACTTGGAGAAATTGAAGAAGAAAGAACAAACGGGCATTTTAAAACGTGACAGACAGGTGTCATTGGCACCATGTCAGAGACTAGGAAAATGGCTTCTAGTACTGCGTGATATGCCAAAAAGTGATTAAAAGTTAACAACAGTAATTAATAATAGTCTTAACTTTGATTACATTTTGCTTCAACTTATTAATGTTGCAATTTTTCGTTGCACTTCTCTCGAGATTACACATGTTGCACTTGCGTGTGTTTGGCAAACGCATTCAATGGACGAGTATCATTAGTTGTGAATGTTAGTCCCTGTGTCCGCGTAGCAGCAACAAAAATGGCATTAACACTTAGTCACATTCGCTGCAAATGGCATTGCATATGTCGTGTGCCAGGGGCATTGCACCTCAGTGCTGCCACTTATTCTGACTCCTTCCTGTGTGTAGCAGGTGGTGTGCTATAAATATCACTAAACTTGGTTTACTAAGCTATTTGCTTGCCTGCTTGGATGCCTGATGTGTATAATTTTTCTAGAGCTGTGTGATTAGCAAAATTTTGGGTGTGAAGCAAATTCGAATATTAAAGTTGGAGTGTGAATTGAGTCTTTTTCAAATAATTCTCAAATATTTGTTTAATCTTTTTTCGAATACTTTGAAGTGAAACTACAGAAAAAATGTTGCAGAGGTTCATTAAGTACACTCTTATGACATGGGAATATGGAAGCGTTTCTTCTTGGTAGGTTGGTGAACTGCTGGAGGGATGGTGTTCCCTAGTTGTTTTATCAGGGGTGAGGCAATGCAGGGACTGAATGGTATTTATTTACTTGATTTGATGTGACCAACGTGGTGTCATCAACACTTTGCCCAGGAAAGGAAAATATGCCTTTTTTTCCACCTCTGCCGTTTTCAACTTTTGTGGAGGCACAACTCATTTGGTGGACAAGGGCATGCTCCCTTCGAATTCTGAGTTGCTAATCTGCCTTGTAAACATTAATGTATAAAAACATGAAATATCAGAGGCTGAAAATCTTTGTCTAATTTTTTCGGACTTTCTGGTTCGAAACAGCATCAATTAAAGCCCCTACCTCTGCCACGTAGGTTCGAACCAGTGCTTTTGCGAGTTGAACCATTTACAGCTGCAGCGGAGCCCTAAAACCAGCTTTGCCGCAATACCAGACTGTAATGCGGTGAAGCATTTGAAAAAAATACATAAAGGGGTTTTTGTGATATAACAAGGGCCCCTGAGCAGGGCAGTGCACAGATGCGCTGCGCCGTTCGGCCCCTTTAACGGCGCTGTGCATTTTTATGTTGGAACTAGTAATTTCTGTCAATACATTTGCGACCGTAGGAGAGTTTTAAAGGCAGCTTCACCGCAATGCGAAGGTATGATGGGGTGAAGCATATAAAAAAGAAAATCTAAAGGGGCTACTGTTAATCGGACATTGCCTGTATTTGTCATAGGAAAGTTCGAATAGTAAAGTGCCGGTGCGAATGGAATCAAGTAGCAAATCCTCTCTGAAAAATATTCCAAAGTTGGGATGTTAGTCGCAAACACTCTCTGAAAAATATTTCAAGTTGGGATATTTGCGCATCCCCAAACTTTTCTCATTCTGGGCCACCTCTATTCTGTCATGCAGTGAGATGGCACGAGTCAACAAAGCAGCGGAATTGGCTATGCGAAAGCTCAACAATGTGATTAAACAAATTCCTGAGAAAGGTGAGTACTAGACCCGTACACTGAGTTTTATGTATGTGCAATACCTTGGTAGTTAGTCACCACTATTATTTATGACCATGCGAGCACGATACCGAAATCATCGTAAAAATCGCAAATGCACCCATTGCTTCTGCTGACACCAAGGACAACACAACAGCTCTTCCTTTTGATTGGGCATGACCACTATTCCTGTAACCATAGTTGTGGTTTCGTGTGTAGTTTAGTATAATGACTCAACGGACCTTTCTGCTTCACACATTGTACAGAATTGAAAAAGCCAAATAATTGCCTCCACAATGAAACTACAGTGCCATTAGAGGCTCGTCGTAGCGGGGTACCATACAGATTATTCCCTACCTCTCGGTGTTCTTTAACGCGCACCTAAACATGTCGGCATGAGTGTTCTTGCACTTTACCCCAACTGCGATATGAATGGAAATTGAACACGTGCCCTCGAGCTCAGCAGCGCAAGACCTTAGCCACTAATCTACCCTGCCAAGCTAGAGAAGTTAGAGTGACGATGAATTCCAGGGAAAGAGAAACACTGTCGAGGATGATGGCCCGGGATTAAAAGAGCGAGACGACTTTGGAAAACTTGCAGACATAAGCTGTAACCTACACAGGCAGGATGTTTTTGTTAGACGTCCACCAGAAGTCTTTCTGTTAAGGGTCACATGAAGGTGAGCGACATTGAATGTGACAACATATACCCTGTTGTGCACATGCGTTGTTGCAAAGCATTGCGTATTTGTGTTTACTCGTAATGTCTTTCTGTCTTTTCAGGCTCCTTCCAGTTGGAAAACGTACTGGACTCTGTGTACTTCTTTAGTTAGTGCACGGTATTGCATTAGCGTCGGGCTATGACGCCAAATGTGACGTAAGTGCATGCACATGGGTTGTGTTTATGTACATAATTTATGTAAGTATAGCTTGTAAAATAAGAAAGTATTGTTATATATTTGTTAAATAAATATGCTCGCTCTGTTACCAAGGTCTTGGTTCCTATAGTGAACATCACGTTCTCCCCAGGCAGTTTTAACTCTTCCAAGTAGTCAAAGATAGAGCTCAGCATCGTGCTTTACTGCCTCACAACCTGTTTGTTGCAAAAATTTTTAGAATCCATCGAGCAGGAGTGTAGTGACATAAATTAACCGCACGTCTTCAGCACTTTTCTCTCTTTTTTTCATCACGACGAGCAAGCTGAAAGCTACACAGGGAGGAATGACAAGACAGAAAGAAGCTACGTCACGCGTGAGGCATGAAATGTGACAGTTCTCACCCGCTGTAATTCTGGTGTGTGTTAGTGTTGCTACTGCGCAATTCTAGAACACTACTGAGTGCTATTCGCATAACATGGCGGCGCCCAACGGCAAAGAGCTCACCCGATCCAAACGCTGCTCTTTGTTTATGTTGGCTACTGGCCTCTAGCATCAATTTGTTGCGACAAAAAATCTGCCGTATAGCGGCTTTCTGAAAACCATGTATGGGTTTCTGCATAAAAAGAAGGCACTTGAGGAAGTAGAAACTTCATGTTCTAGTTGTGAACTCTCCTTTGTGTGCATGACTGCAAAATTTAGCTGAGCTGTTCACAGCAGTGTCTGCTGTACGTGTTTTTTCACCAAATACGAAGTGTTGTCCAAGGCTTCTTTAAGTTGCAGATGGAACGAGTAGTGCATACTTACAGTTCCACTTTGCAGGAAATCAATAATGAGGTCCACCGGAGTAAGAAGGTGGTTTTAGCATAGCCTGGGCTCCTCTATGTATTAAATACACATGCTACTGTAGGAAAAAGTAGCTGTACCCTTTGACTGTTTATTCTGCAATAAATATATTTGCTATGGCATGCACAGCTGTTACAATCAAGAAAAGGAAACTCAAACATCTCGACTGAGTATTGGCCATACGAAACCACCAAGGCTGAGTGAGTGCTCTGTTCTATGTCTCTTATTGTGTTTCCAGCAATATACGTATAGTACCAGTGCCGAGGCGGTGGTATCTTGTTTTTATACGGCGCAGTTGTCGTGCACATTCGATAGAAGATACTATCGCCCTGATTCTTGTTTATTCATAATTTCTTATGAGATTTACTAACCTGGTATATACATACCATATTTACAATGTTACAGTTCAAGCTGTTTTCACGCATGCGTTACAAGAAAAAAAAAAAAAAAACTAGTCTTGCAGCTTGATCAAAACCAAGAACCTCCCTTGGCACGTTTGTACTTGACGTCTTGAAGCTGCATAGCCGATGCTATTTGGTTGGCAGTCCTATTCTGGCCGTAGTAGTCAACGAATTCCCCGTCGGGGTCCACCAAGTACATAATGACTGTGTGGTCGACCTGGAAAGCGTACAAAAACTTGCACATTAGCAACTGCCTTGTAAATTATGAAGCAGCCACTGCCTCTTGAAACACATAGCCAACCTTTCTTAGTAGCATTGGCGCACGTTTTCAAAGAACAGCAATGGTGTCTGTTGCACACATGATGGCCCCAACTAACAAAATCCAACACATACGGTAAAACCTTAATATCTGATAGCGCGGATACAACTAATGAAAACGGGCCGACAGGCTTTATTTTGGTGAGCATTCTGCTATAATGAAAAAAAAGTGTGTCATGTCAAGCAAGATGCTTTAGGTTGCAGCTTTAGTACATGTTTTCACAGAAATGGTATTCCGACTTCCTTCAGACCTGATATGTGCTCACATAATATCTATTACAATTGCACACTAACATATTGTCATATGTAGGAGGGTGAACTTATTGATTGCACTTAACTTTGATTAATCGTCCAATGCTGTACTGACAGTGCAAGGTGCCAAGGCGAAATCAGTTATAGAAAAAGCAACTTTGTTCACTTGTGAGTCTAATCTCGCAGAGTGTGTGAGAGTACTTCAATAATAATGTG
This sequence comes from Rhipicephalus annulatus, assembly GCA_013436015.1. NCBI lineage: Eukaryota > Metazoa > Arthropoda > Arachnida > Ixodida > Ixodidae > Rhipicephalus > Rhipicephalus annulatus. The sequence continues at coordinate 429,858 of WOVY01001456.1, read as the reverse complement.
TTTTCACGAGAGTGCCCTAATACTCAAATGTCACATTATATGCGACTGGCCTTTGATTTTAAGCTGAGAGGCGGAACTATTGAGTACAGTATCCTTAAATAGCCACTGACAAACCTTTAACGACAAGTATGTACTGCTTTTAATCGGCAGCAAGGCAGTCTATCTGATCACGTTTACTTACAATATAGTCATCAGCCTCATCTCGAGGACCAGCGCTGAAATACACTCTGAAAGCCCTTGACGCCTTTTCCACTTGCTCCTTAGATCCAGTAAGGCCCAAGATTTTCGGATGAAACTCTGGGATAATTGTGAGAACAAACCAGGCAATCAAGCAAAGATGAAGGCAGCAATTTTTATTGAATTGGTCCTCCCAAAAGACTGGAAGTGAACATAACAAAATGCAACATGGCCGATGAAAGTACATCTACAGTAAGCACGTCGCATCCGAGCTAGCACAGCACTGCATTGCACATGCAAACACGCTGTCTGAGCAGCGAATGAGCAGGCTGTTTCTTTTTTTCTTTTTGTCATTCTTTCTTCTGCACCTAACTATGACTTCAGCTCACCAAATCCATGCAGCACAGACAAAGCTACAAATTGTGTCGGCCAACCTAAAACAAGAACTAGGAAGGCATGAGGCATTGGCTAAAAGGAAGCGCAACTCAAGATAGAGGCTCGAAGGAAAGTGGATCAAAAGTTCTCGAACAAAGCGTTCATTCTTCAGGGCAGCTGCTACTTGACAGTTAGCTCTGCACAATACTATAGTTTCTTTGCAATCATGCTTGCTATTCTAGTGGTTTCTGCCAAGAATGTGGGAATTTTTTACACAAATGTATGCACTCTTCAACATGAACAATTTTCTATACCTGAAATGTAAGCCTTGACTGCCTTCACATCATCCCTCTCAGGGTCTATGGATATGAATAATGGTTGAAATGGGATGTCTGGCATCTCTTTGTCTGAAAAAAAAAAAAAAACAAGAGGCATACATAAGTGAATTACTAGCAGCAACACTGGCTCATAAAAGCACTCTTAGCTTGCCGGTGGTGAGATTGTCCCAGTAATCAGCTAAAATCAGAGGTATCGTCAAATGCAGAGTGTAGAGATTAAGACCAGGACTGCATTTACACAATTATGATGTGACTACGAATATGAAGCGAGGGGGAGCATGCCCCATCAACAAAAAAAAAAAAAGTATCGCGACTATAATGTGAGTGCAGGATTATTAATGAAAGCAAGAAAGAAGGTAAAGCAAGGAGATAGCACACAATAAATGCAAGAGAAACGCAAGTGTGAATGTTTGTTCATCGTTGCCACTCAGTTCCTTGCTGCTGTCTGCGAACTCGTCTCGTATGCCATCTATGTCATTTGGCGGGCATTGGTTTCAAACTGCAAGTTAGGGATACGGTGCTAGAATGGAAAAATGCACGCCCTCACGGAACTAGGAGTTCCTGGAAAAATGATAGCATACCTACACGTTTACATTAATTTCCTAGGCGTTTTGCGGATGAAACGTAACTGCCATTAACCCAGGCATCTCCATTGCAAATCAATGAGTTGTGGAGTTCTTAGTTTAAACTATGAAAAAACAACATTGCCACTGGTGCAACATTCGAGTATTCTTGTGCCTTTCAGTTTATATTTCAGCAAGCAAACTGCAACAGGTGAGCAACGAAAAGTCTTCTTACTGGCACGAAAGAAAGAAGAAACTTGACAAGCTCGATTTACCACATGTATGCTTATACAAAAGAACTATTTCGATAGCTTGAAACAATTTTCAAGTGGTTGCACTTTGTGGAAAGAAGCTGGTACTTACCCATGATGTCTATAATCTTGCCCAATTTTTCAAGCTCGTCGGGGCAGATGTCGGGGCAGTGGGTGAACCCGAAGTATATGAGCAGCCATTTGCCCAGAAAGTCCTTGCTCGACTTGGGTTCATTGTTGTGATCCACCAGCTCAAAACTGCCTCCGATGGCCGCCTTTCCCAGAGCCCTCTTGCGTTCCTTATCCAAGGCTGCACAAACCCGTCACTCAATTAATCCACCTTAAATCTTGAGTGCCTGAGTTGAACACACAAAGAAATACAGGACATTCTGTCGACAGGTATCCAGCACCTGTAATCGCCACCAAGCTATCCTATCACTGCATTTGCTGTTATAATTGCTACATGCACAAACCAAACTGCTTGCAATAAACAAGATACAACACAACCTTTCCGACATATATGCATGCTCGCTACTCCATACATTGGCCATTGCTGTAGCTTTTCATCAGTAATGTGAAAGAGGGAAACATTTAGACGTTGAATCGTCATACTACATTTTAACTGGCAGGCATGCAATTTGCTTCATTCACATACTTTTCACACCAGATGGTTATCTGGTATACACTTCACTAAGAAATGCATCACTTGCACAAACTTTCTATTCATTGTAGCAACTATATTTTACTATTGCCATCAGGTAAGTCAAGTCCAGACATGTTGGATTCCCAGGAAGAGAGATGCTAAGTGGTCAACACTGGTCGAACAAGGAGCAGGCCAAGCTGGGGCGAACACTTTTGTGACAAAGACTCGCACTTTTAGCAGCCGAGGTTATGCACCACTAAGTGCATTTAAACATGCAGCTACTGTATTGCAAAAGTAATAAAATGCAAAAACACTTCTGTACTATAACTTAGCGATACACAAAGCAACCCAAGTGGTCAAAATTAATCCAGAGCCCCTCACAACGGTGTGCCCTATAGTCATATCATATATGGTTTTGTCATATCAAAAACATATATACCCTGCCAATGACATAACATTTACAATGAGCATAATGCAACAGCTGGCATGCAGTGATGACTAAATAAACATATGCACTCCCTGGAAGGACATTGGCACCAAGCCGACTATCGCTTAGAGTATTACAAAAGGCACAAGTAGGTGTATTAAAATATTTGGAAACTAGGCAACTTCTTAAAATTGAGCTTCAGCTAGTTAGAAAAAGGAAAAGTTTAGAGAGAGAGAAAGAGAACTGTCGCTTTCTCGCAAGAAGACTGACAAATGAGCAAGATAATGTCCAACCAAATACCTCGCATCTGCCACCTTCGTTTTGTTTTGTTTTTTTTTTTTGTAGCAATGCAGACGGATCTCTGACACTTGTCTCGTTAGTGCCGAACCCTTCACCCTGCGCGTGAGTGTTTAGTCTTTTTTTAATGTATTGTTTTCAAGCTGCACGACCATATAAAATAAGTTAGCGAATAACTTTTGACAGCTCCAGCGCTAGCGCTATCCTTTCGTGAACAGAACTCCAAACTCCAGAAATACATTCGAAACAAGGAAAAGGCATGCATCTTACCTTGCTGCTTCTTCTTCTTCGCGTACATCATCCCGGCTAATATGCAGCCACCGATGGCGAAAGTAATGCCCATGCTTTTCCACGTGATGGGCTGCGCAAAACGTAGTCCGGCATCGTGCAAGAATTTCACTCCATTCAATCGTAAATTCGCGAACATCATAAGTATCACGTACCACTTTCTTGTCTTTTGGATTGCGCTTATTGGTAGCGAAGTCCCTGCGACACCGTGCGAAGCAGGCTTCGTAACTTTGAAGCTGAAACGAAAGGGAGTTCAAAACTAGTTAACGCCCAGCATTCGAAGGTCCCGTAGCAGCGTGGTGTTTTAAAATCACCTTGGGAGGCGATCGAGAGGATAGCGTTAGCATCCTCGGTAATAGAAGACGCTGGCATCGGCCAAATGTTTGCGACATGACTGTAATCTCGCAGTTAAGACAGCGAAAGTTGAAAGAAAGATCGCAAATAAACTACTCCGCACACGCTTGCAAGCGGTCTGCAACAAATTGTAATAGCGCCATTGCCATGGTTGCTGGAGCGTGCTCACACCTTACGTCAAGTACAGCCGAAGACGAATATTCGCGTGTTTTTCTTTTAGCTGCATGTTTTCCAGAACACGTAAGTGAGACTGTGGAGTCGCGTTAGTGGCGATAAAGATTAGAAACTAAAAAATACCTAACTTTAAAAGTGACAATTGGAAGCGGCACTTTACGACGCAAAACTTAGCAGAGAAGGCCAACAAGCTGATCAGTAGCAGACGCTGTCATGTGCAGAAGGATGTTCAACAGTTCGCCAACTGCGTAATTGTCGCGCTGTTTGTCTCGTAACGGCGTTTCGGGTATTGTCTCTGTGCTTAATTACCGTGCTTAAGCTCGTCGTATAGGTTGCCACAGTGTCTGAAGCAACTGAAGTGCGTAAAGTGTGTGCCGTTGGTGAAAGTTCGCGACCACTTCACGAGTGCAATGGCAAACGAAAGTTCCGATTCGGAACGCGAGGACACCGTTTACTTGGAGAAGGAACTGCCCGTAGTCGATCCCGACACTCTCCAGGATGTGCTCTGCATCCTTGCCAAGCAAAACGAAGAAGCCGTTCGCGAACCGGAAGATTATTTGGTGAGTATTTCATCGTGTTATCGTTTGGTTCCGTAGCGCGTTGTGTAGCGTCTTACGATTCGTGTTGCTGAAACGTGTGATTTGTAGGCGTTTTGCGGGTAGTATCATTTCACCTCGTATCAAACTCAAATCGAATAGTGCCAATTAATGTCCAGAATATCGGCAATATAGCATCAAAGCAGCTTCAAATCATCAGAGCGGCAATAGCAGCTTTCAAATCGGCAAAATGAAAGAGAAGTTGCTTCTTTAGCTTTGTCAGCTGAAGAAAAGAGCCATCTTGTATCCTCGCTTTGACGTTAATGGGTGCAGATTGCTATCAGTGAGGACACATATGTGTGAGCTGTGGTGTATCTTTACATGTGGTTTTCTAGGTTTTAGCGATGTGCTCTTATTGTGCGAATAGCATGTGTGATAGCAAAGAAAAATTTGGTTGCAAGTTAGCGCTGTGTGTGTCTCTCTTCTGTGTCCTTTCGTGGTGCACTTTAGCAGTATAAATGACGAACCCCAACCAACTAGCCCGGCAACGTGCCCCAGCGAACAAAAAGAGAGAGGTATTCCAAAAGGACTTGTTTTTGGGCTAGTTGGTGCATACTTGGTGCAGAAGACTGAGGCGCAAAAAACATAACGTGAAGCAGGAAGAGCAGGAGAGAAGACAGAACATGAGGAGAGAAGACGCAGGACTGGCGCTGTTCTGTCTTCTCTCCTGCTCTTCCTGCTTCACGTTATGTTTTTTGCGCCTCAGTCTTCTGCACCAAAAAGAGAGAGATATATATAAGAAAATTAGGAAAAAAATTCTGCTCATTTCATTGAGTGCATGACGCGGTGAGTGACTGCTATTACAATGCTACAAGTTGTCATGCATACTGGCTGTTCTACGTGACTTGGCTTCATGCTCTCTTGCCGTGATGTTACGGTGTTTGCTGCAGTTGAATACATAGGCCTGCGTATGGGGGGAGGGGGAAGAGGAACCAAGTAACGACGCGCGAGCGCCCAGCGCCGCGTCTCTCGATAACAAGAACGATGACGACGCGGGTCTGGCTCTTACTTGGACGGGGGATGGCTGGCACACCGTCCTTTCACGCAGAAGAAACAAGAACCATAAACAAAGCCAGAAAGAACCCGAGAAGGGACTAGAGAAGAAAAAACGAAAATCCAGCAGGCCATCCGCCTGTCGACGCAGCATGGGACAGCCAAGTCAAGTGGGATTTCCAGCGCAGAAAACGCCGAGGACCGACGCCCCTTCCAAAGGAAGACATAAAGGTTATCCTGAGACCGCACAAGGTCCTCACAGTGAAAAATCTATTTGGATCGGAGCCCTCTATGGCAGTGATAGAGGCCTGCCGAAACAGCTTTGGAGGAGAAATTTTTTTTGCTTCGGGTCCATCCCGGATCGAACATCATAATATTGTCCACGCCACACGAACAAGTGGCGGGCAGGCTGAGTGAGATCAACCAATTGAAAATCAGAGGACCGATTCACCCCTTCAATGCGTACGTGGCCGACCAAAAAGACGTGCTGCGAGGCATCGCTCACGGACTACCGCCCGGAACCACTCAGGCCGATTTGATGGCAAACCTACGAATACGGACACAAGGGGTGAAAATAGAGAAAGCCAGGGTGCTGGGCTCTTCGAAGTCAGCAATAATAACTTTTACGGGTGATGTGCTCCCCAGGTGTGTCTTTTTTGTGGGTGCAGAGGTGATCGGTTATCCGTACAAGCCTACCGTACAGGTTTCCAAGATTTGTCGATCAACTGGACACCGTACCGATGTGTGCCCTACTCCCAACGCCAAAGTGTGCTCCAAGTGTGGGACGTGTGATCCTACTCAAGGACACGAATGTGCCCTGAACTGCGCCATATGAGGTGAAGAGCACGCTACAGGAGACAAATCGTGCAGAAAGAAACTGAAAAATGTGGCTCCCCGAATATCACGAGTGGAGACGCCTCGAAGACAAATAGAGTGTGCCTACGCCGAGAAGAATTTCCCGCAACTTGAGCAACGCCAGCAGAAACCTCCTCACTGGTTCAGCTCAGACCGAGAGGAAGCAATGCTCCAGAAGCGGCAGACATCTAGATCCAGCTCCAGATCACGATCAAGATCGAGATCAACATCAAAGACCCCCGCAACAGCGAAACATCAGCAAGCCTGCGGAGAGCCCTGGCAAGCCAAGCTTGAAGAAAACACCGAGCAGCAGCTGGGAAACAAGGCGAAAGAAAGTGCCAACGCTTGGGCTCGAGGGCTCACGAATCGAGCCCAAGCGACAGTTCGACAGCACATTAAATCCTTTGAAATACTCCCAAGAGCAAGCTATCGAGGAGGACAGTGACCCAACCAGAATGGCCCCTCGCGAAATTCTTGCTAACCAGCGAGGCATACGACAAAAATACAGTGTCCCCCACCATTCATTAGAATTAAGGGGAGAACGTGATTGACCTCCGCATAATTCAAACGGGAGTCTTTCCCAATCTTCAAATTTTACACAGAATTTTTACAACGCTGTATGGGCATGCGTGTCCGTGGTGTGGCGGCTCGCCATCGCTCTACCACATTTCGTGGGGATGCCTAAAACGACCACCAAATTTAGATACCTTTTTAGGTCAGTACAAGCTTTGTAATACTTTCGAGCAATGGGAGGCACAGCTCGCCAGCTCTGACCCAGAGGTGCAGCTTGCACTTCTGCGTCACGTCAGGCAGGCGGCGGCTGCCAGTGAAGCCCTGGACTTGGCGCCCCACCCATCAAGCTCATGACCCCTGTCCCAAACCCTCGCAAATAAAGTTTTTCCTTCCTTCCTTCCATCCGCTGCCAATCCGATACCGGCAGTTTGTGCTGCGCCATCCGCAGCCAATCAGATCAGCTGGAAACGATGACATCAGCGGGGCAGAGCGCGTCGCTTGTGTGGGTGGTTGAAAACGCGTTTGGCCGAGTCGCAGCGATCTGGAGCGATTCGTAGCTCTAAAACGTAATAAATTACACAGTTTACGCAGAGAGCTCAAATCGATCTCTAAAAACCCTTGAGACTTGGTTTATAGGCCCAATGTGTTTGCGAAAAATCGTCAAAATCGTTTCAGGGTCCCTTTAAGTCGATGACCGAGGCGAGCTTCTGTGGGTGCCATTCACCATCTCCCCGCTGCTTCGCATCCTCATGTGGTTCCCTTTAGCAGGATGTGACGTAATTTTTTTTCGCCATCCGCCGCCTCGGACCGCGACGTCAAGTGAGAAATGGGAGTGGGAGGATCGCATTACCAGTTTTAAAGATATTAACCAGCATTACAGATTGGCCAGGTGCAAATTTCTGCCACCACACCAAAAACTGAACAAAAGGCAGGCGGTCACGTGGCGATAGCTGCAGATCAGGACGTTTCCGAACCCGGTGATCATGAATCTCTGTTACCCAGAGCTTTATGCGTCGCGCTGCAAGCTTTGCGAGGCCAGGGCAACCCTGGAACACATGGGAGTGTGGCAAAGGTGGGACTCCAGAGGAGGACGCAGCCTCAAACCGAATGAGCTGGGAGAGTGCTCTGCTCAGCCATGCCCTCGAAGACCAACTGTGGGCCGTCCAGCGGGTCGAGGCCGCCGCCTGAGCTCAAGGGCTCGTGGCCGATACCTAGGTGGGGATATCTGCCCGAATCCCTGAATAACTCGCCCCACTTTTTTTAAAATGAAGTTGCGTCTCTCTCTCTTGCCATGGCATAGAGAGCGGAAAACGACCATTTCAAGGGGCTGCCGCCTCTCCCCTCCACCTAAAAAAAAATATCCTGGCTACACTCCTGATAGAGTGCAGTTCTGTGTTCTTCCATTTCAAAGGGTCATCCTTTGTTGATATATACTGAATATATCTATACTGAAATGAAAGAATATATCTATACTGAAATATATATACTGAAATGATTGATTGATTGATTGATCGATTGATTTGTGGGGTTTAACGTCCCAAAACCACCATATGATTATGAGAGACGCCGTAGTGGAGGGCTCCGGAAATTTCGACCACCTGGGGTTCTTTAACGTGCACCCGAATCTGAGTACACGGGCCTACAACATTTCCGCCTCCATCGGAAATGCAGCCGCCGCAGCCGGGATACGAATGTGTACCTCAAAGAAACGATGACAAGGGAAGACACATAAACCTCGTAGACAGCGCCAGTCTACGCCGCTTATGTGTCTTTCCTCGCCTTCGCCTTTTTTCTCAGCAGATACTCAGTATATATGAAGAAATGTACCAACTAGCCCACCAACAGATCCGTCTGTGCCGCCCGCTCTTTGGATCAGTGACTCATTGCAGTATTTTTTGGACCCCTTCACTATTAGGCCTGAGCTTAGCGTGCTGGTTTTTATTTATTTTTTTCAGTTCTAAAGTCACCCACACTGTTCCGGACGTCATGGAGCCATGACGTGCAGAAATCGTATTATATTGTTTAAAATTACATTCGCTCGCCTATGAACCAGGGTTTCGGTGAAACATTTAACCAAAAGCCTATATACTGTAACGACGCTCGCGTTTAGCTACCCCACTCAATCCAAATAGGGCATTTAACGTTTGCAGCGTTTTAAATATTCGTTCTCTCGAATTATTCGAAACGTCGAATGCTAGCTATTCGAAAGTTTCAATTATTCGGTTAAGTATTTATCGATTAAAATTCGAAACTCGAAAAAAAAGAGCCACACTTTGTAAATTTCAAAATGTGTTCGGTGGAGTCTGTGGCCGTTCGACTGACGATGCCATGGTTTTTTTTTTCTTGTACACTCAGCAATCACGTGATCGGTTAGTGTAAGGCGGAGAAGCCACAGTTGCGGAGGCGCAACTGTTGCTATGCGCCACTTGCCATCACGTGATTGCCGGGAGAGTGTGAGGGAGAGACCCCACAGCTGGCACCGTTGCAGGGCACGGTTGGATGCCAGTATGTGCCATTAAAGGCCTTCGATTTAATACATTCGCACACACTCCTAATGATTTGCCATGGGAGGAATGGAGCAGGTTGACATAATTCATATTTAGGTATGGGGGGGGGGGGGTAGTTGTAGTTTGCGGAATGCTGCAGCTCACTCCACCATTGTGATCAAAAGTTTTGAAGTCTGTACAGGCTCACTCCAGTATCATACCACACTTAAAAAAAAGAAAACTTGGCTGAGTTGTTTTGTATTTTTTTTTCTCAGGGTCCTTCCGTGGTAACGTAGATGAGTACTTGTGGGAGAAGAGTATAAAACCACTGCTGTAAACCGCTGAGTTCAGAGGCTGAACGAACGGATTTATTTGCAGATAATTCAGAACTACCGACGTGCGTGGGGGAAGTGGGGTGAGGGAAGTGGGGGAGGGCTAGCCCTCCTCCTGAAATTCCAATAGAATGGGGTGATTTACTGAGCACAAATGTAACTTGATCTTCCTCAAGGCCTTCAAAAAGTACCCCCCCCCCCCCCCCGAAAAACATACCTTGGTACGAGTGTGGACTCTAGCTTGGATACATGAATTTTGTGCTGCAAGATAAATAAAAGTGCAGAAACCGCGTCGTGTAATCGCTGCGTGATCATTGTCGTCAGCGGGCTCAAGTATGTGGGGAAGGGAAGGGAAGGGGGATTGCGCGTGCGTGCATGTGCGCTTCCAGGCTTGATGTCCGAAGTCCTGGCAGCTCACATCAATTGTACTGCTGTGTGATGGGCCATATGCGTCAGTGCACTTCCGACCTTTGATTGCGACAATGAAGGATTTAATTTCTGCTTCGTGTGATGGGCGTGCGCAAACCACTACCTCCGTCGACAAAGCCAGTCCCGACCTGAACACTCGCGAGAGACATGTCCACGACGTAAGAATGCTTGTGGTCATAGGGACCACGAAGTCAAATGCCTTTATCTGCGTGTCCGCTTTCTGCGACCTTGTCCCGTATATAGCGGTATTGAATTTTCGGCACCTCAACAAGCATGCGTATTTATGCAGGACTACCTGTCTCCGAGCACCACCGTAGAGCTGCTGTTCCAGGCTTGCATCAGACTCAAGCTGCCCGTCTGTGTCCAGGTCACGGCGCTTGAGTATCTGGACAGGTGCGTGTTGATTGTTGCTTCCTTGGGCTGTGTAAGCATGCTCGTAACCATAGCTCTCGCCAATGAATGTGTCCATGACCATCGCAACGTAACATGACATGTGCGCAGTGATTCAGCGAGTCAATTACGTAACCAGGCGGAAGGTTGGAGAGGGGGGGCCTCCCAAGCACTGTGATGCGCTGGCGGTCGGTCACAAAAGCAAAGTGTTTCCATGTGTGCTCCGCAGAGATCGCTGCCGGTGTCCAGCCGACCAGCTCTGGGGCAGAGCCAGAATTTTTTTTTTGGAGGACGAGGGGTCCGACCATACTTTTGTACATGTTTCGTGATGTGCTCGTATATGCAAGTGCTCATACACACACACAAATACAAATATGACGATTCGAACTGAAATACTGCGAAAAGGGGAGGCGGCTAGATGGGTTGGACCCCCAACCTTATCGCCCTGGCTTGAGTTGGTTCGTCAAGACTGAGTTTGACGGCGCGACCTGCTGTTGACTGTTTTACTTAAGACACGTGGGCGCCGCCATCTTGTACTCTTAACCCAATGTTTTCTTGTTTTTTGCGTATTGCGACGTTAAATTTAAAAAAAGGTCGTGAAACATCGTACGCACTGATTGCCCAACCGCTTGCACGTGAATGAGTCTACAGGAACTGTTCTTTCAGTTGTTAAAGATGCAAAAACACAAATGCTAACGTCTCAGCAGTATGACAGCATTGAAACCCAGTCTATGGTGTTGTCGAGAGCCGCGCCGTGGGATTGTGCACGTCGCGTGTGCTCTCCGCGGGTGTTATATAGGCCGTTGCGGCATACACCGCAGTGCGACCATTGCGCAGGGTGCCTAGCGTATGCGTGCGTGTGCTTGTTTGTGGCATCTGCCATTGGTATAACGTAATCACTCGTGGATATGCGCAGATTCTACGTGCAACACGTGCGCGACCTCCGCGTGCAATCGGCCGGTGGCTCCCACGGCTGTACCAACGTATCGTGGGACAGCGTCATGGACAGGGTGAAAGACCAGGTGCTGCTACGCATGTTCTCCTGCATACAGATCGCCAGCAAGTTGTTCTCCAGCGTCAAGGTACGTGCAGCGATCGCTTTTGACTGCGACGACGTATACGCACGGTGGCATGTGCTGTTCGTGTCACGGGATTCGATTCCCGACCGCATTTATATATACACGGATCTGAAATGTAGGAACGCCCACCCACCGCTATGCTGAGATTAGAGACAGGTATTGCACCATATATTGGCAGCTCTGCATGATTAGCCGTGAAGGCTGCTATACCGCGGTTTCTCTGATTGGTTCGAAACGACGGGATTATACAAACCAGCCTTTCAGTCTAAGCAGTCTAAGCCCCGTATTCTAGAACCTCCCTTCACTCGACGCTTCGCCTTCACTTGAGAAAGTTGATAGGAGCGCCATCTCTCGGCACGGCAAGTCACTGCATATCAGCAATAGCCTACTGCGATTCTTGAGTAGCGCAGCGTCATTTTCAGCCGAGCGGTGACGCAGTGCTCAGCTCTGTCAAGTTAAAGGCGAAAGTCGAGTCAAGGAGCGTTTGTGAATACGGGGGTAAAAGCACGTACGGTAATGGCAGAAAAAGGCTGCACATGGAAATTCGTGTTGACGAGCGTCGAACGTACGCGCACATATATCAGAGGGCGGACCAATAATGTTGGAAGATTGTGTGTATGTATGCCTGTCGCTCAGGCGTGGAAGAAACATGCCCGCTGAGGCATCGGGAAGCAACCATACACTGTATAGCCTTCGTCGTGGAAATATAATCTGCTGTCGCAGTGAATGAGCTCAGAACCGATGAATTGCAGCAATGGGCAGGCTGATTATTATTATTATTATTATTATTATTATTATTATTATTATTATTATTATTATTATTATTATTATTATTATTACTATTACCTGCGAATCTGTGTAGCACATACTTCCGTGCTCACCCCGTACCAAAGATTATCATCACACAGTTTTATTTTAGCGGACTCAGCCGGCTTAGCGAAATAGCGGGATTGAAATGCGCAGTACGCAGCTGTATGCTGAAGGACCCGTAACGTCTACCGTATGCGCGCTATGTTTCAGATTAGCGTTACCGTGCTGTTTGCGTGGTTTGCGCATATGACCTCTTCTATAGGAGCAGGTCGTGTAGCCGCCCGCTTCGCAAATGGTTTACGCCCCGCCGCTTCGGCCTTTTGCAGATAATGGGAGGCGGGGGATACACTCCTTTGTAGCAAACGACTGTGTAGAGTGACTTTGATTGTGTTCAGATAGCTTCGACGACCGAGTATTACGAATGATTTAGCCTTGTTTTTGAGATCACTTCCCGTTTCGAACGTTCCTAGGCATAAGTAGGAGATTGATGTAAGCAAACCCGCAACATAAAAATTCTCACTCTCGTTGCATGGTTCATATTTATACGCTTTTATTGTTGCTAAAAAATGCAGGCAAACATTGAAAGTTTTCTCCTTTCACTTTTCATTGCTTTTACCCTCCGCTAGGTGGCGCCACCGTCCCGGCTTGGCCACGTAAAAAGCTATATTTCGCCAAATTAAAACGCGCGTTGTCTGAACGAACGTTTGTGGCAATGTAACACTATTCCCTTATCGTACTTGATGTCATACCCATAATTCCCACGGTCGCTTAACGATCGCAGCGCCAGAGTCTCCTCGAGGTAAATTTAAGAAACTCTATGGATGCGAGAACAACCCGAACCTCTGGAAGGCCTACGCCAACGACGAAGTGCCCGTGTCGTTTCTGCGCTAGGAATCAATACAAACAACGTATAGCATCGCCTAACTAAAGCCTATAGCGGACAGGCCTATTGAAACAACCTGCATCACCAACCGTCCAATGTCTCTGTTTCAAAGCTAGCGCTGATTAGTGCAAGCTTCGCCAATTTTTATTTATTTTGAAGAAGATTACCTTTCATACTTGAACGCACAAGTTTTAGTCTGTCTATCGGTCACACGAAACTATTCAGTCACCCGGCCAAATTTTAAGTAAGCACTCGCTGAACGCCCAGCCATCTTGAACTGGTGACTGCTTTCATACTTGTGAGCATAGTCGATCACAAAGCGAATATTGTGCATATCTGAGATTCAAAATTAATACGAAAGTATTAGGTGCTCTGCTTCTTTACTAGAAAATGCATAGATATAACTTTCTAAAAAATCTAGCCCTTCATACGCCGTGCTGAAATATGGCATGCCATGCACGAAAAATACGGCTGTCCGAAGTCTATCTAATTTCGAAGACATCTGCTGCTATAAGCACGCAGATTTGCGTTTATTTAATCTCATCTGACTGCCTGGTTCCTTTAAGGGGGCATGGTAGGGTAAACTCCCCCAAAAAATCAATTTCTTTAGTTTTGGCACCAAAAAAATTCACTGTACTCCGAAGTGCGCCGCGCGCCGTCTGGCGTACGCAGTATGCGCGCGTAATACTTCGTTTTTTTTTTCATATCGCGTTTTTTGTACATTTTTCAACTTCAATGTACATTTTATCAAAATCAATTGAATTGATTCTGATGAAACGTTGTATGCGTGAGCTACAACAAGTTAGAAACAACCTTAACTAAAAAAATTCTGGTTTTATAAAGAGTGAAGCTCTAAAAAATTACACAACAATGCGCACCCTCCGTGGCTGTGTGAGAGCAGTATTTTTTTACGAGAACTATTTGAATAATGTGTCTTTTTTTTAGCTTAGATGTAGCGTCTAGGAGTCTACGACAACACGGCTGAATATGGTTACAATTCTTTCAGTAGTTGCAGAAAAAAGGTACATTGAATAAGTGAAGCCTCTTTAAAATTTGGTAGGCGCCCATAGGAAGGATAAGCGAGCTAGGCATACAAAGAGGGTGTCACTTGATACCCAGTGACATTTTTTGTTAGCGCGTTATATTTCATGGGAATACTTGCTGCGGTTTCTAAGCTATTACGCTAAAACTGACATATACCATTTACCCTTTCATGCACGCGCCCTCGCATTGCGGTAACACATTAAAAAAAAAAAACACGACACCTTTTAACGTATTCAGTTTTTTGGAACACGTTCTCTGGTGGTGGTCTGCGTCACGCCATTCTTTGGGGTCCGAAATGAGGCGAGGAAGGAACTGTACTGCCTTATATCGGCGCATCCCTGTTGTACGGCAGTTAGACACGTTCTGCTGTAAAATTCTGATTATCTGGTTGCTTTTACTCGAATTGCGATAATACATGAAGCAAAAAGTATGAAACCTTCTAACGTATCTCGTTCTCTGTTATCTATTGCCAGGATACGACGGGCCCACACCACAAGATATGTGATTAGGTCATATGTACAAGCGTTCTTGAAGTAAATATATTTTTTTTCAACACCTTGGATTCGCTTTGCGATAAGTATACGCCCAATGAAACCGCGCTTAGATTGGATCCGCGGGCAATGATCGACTTCGCGCAAAGGTGTTTTGCCGCGTAAGAACTTTGTTTGCACGCTGCAACTGTTTCGCGCTGCGAATAGCGTGTAGTAATTCACTTAATTCGACGACTCTGCTGCGCTATGGCGAACATCCACATCGTCGTCCATCGTGAGTTTCTTTGCAACTTTTGAGCTCATAAGCTTTTGTTTGGTGAGGTTCTAAACCCTACGTGACCTTATATACGACTTCATTGACGTTGGGTTCACGGCGCTTATGTTTGGCATTTCGAAGCGGCGCAACTTGGTTATTGTGGTGTCTAAAATTTGTATTTTGGAACGCTCGAAATTCCGCAGCGATGCGTGTAGTTCCGGCACCTGTTAGGAGCCGCAGCTTCGACCGTCACGACGGCCTGGTTACGGGGCTTGACTGCGGACTGTAATGTCGCGGGATCGAACCCCGGCCGCATTTCGACCGAGTTGAAATGCCGGAAGCCCGTGCAGGTATAGATTTGCTTGCGCGTTAAAGAACCCCGATGGACGAAATTCCCGGAGCTCTCCACTATATATATATATATACCGTATGCCTCATAAGCATGTATCCATAATTCGGAGCTTCAGACCCTAGCAATTATTATTATCCGGACGTTGATTCTGCATGAAGGTGCCACGATCCGTTAATGATCTTTTATTAGGTATAGTTCTAGAGCGCTCGTCCTCATTCGCGCTTCCATCACCGCTTGCATCCCTGAATACCTTCAGTACGGCACCTCTCTTAATCACATCGTGGCTTGGGGACGTGGGAACCCCAGCAACCATTATTTTTAATCTCTATTTCGTTTAAATTTGGGCGTTTGTATACGACGTCATGTGTGACGTTTTCGCTCGGGTGACGTCTCCTATAGAGCACGCGACTGATGCCGGATATTCCTCTACTGCGCATGCGTTCTTTAGGACATGGAAATGTGCTACGCCGATATCACTTAGTCAGCGGCTTAAATAGACCTTCGCTTCACGTGTACAAACATGTGTGTTGGATCTGCAAGTGCGTGGTTATCTTGTTTTTCGCCCATTCGCAATTGCTGCGAATTGCCGGGAAGCCCTTGCTCCTGTGCATCACTGTGTGTGTGTTTTTTTTTGCGTCCTGTGGTAAATCCACGCTACCCAGAAATTAAGTCATGAGCCAACTAGCCCGCAAGTTTTTCTTCTTGAGCTATACTGGTTCTTTCTGGGAAACAATTATTTCGGACATCTTGATATCGGCAACTCACACGTTTGATATTCTTAATTGTCAAACAAACAACGACGTGTTCGATTCTCTGTGTACAAACGACTAGCGTGTGCAGTTTCCTCTATCTCGCTCTGTATAGACGTTGGTCGAGGGTGAGCCGTGTTCGATTCGGCATCAGCAACGGAATAGTCCTCTCGGAAAATAACCCGCCACGCGTCTCGGACACGCCCTCGTCCACGCCGTGGCCCGCGAGATCGCGGCACGATCGGGCCGCTGACTTAACGCTGAGAGCCGTTCGAGTATGCGACGACTTTGCAGCACTATACGGCCGCTGCTCTCGTTTTCCAGTCGCGCTCGGCGCTGTAAAACAGCGTCGTCGCGCCGTGTGAACATCGAAAGATTGAGCGCCGGAACGCGTTTGTATAAGTCATCGGCATCAACGACCTACGCAAGCTGGGTGCATGTCCTGCCACCTCGGAGTGCTTTTGCGAAGTTCGCTGTCTGTGAGTTGGCTTCCCTGCAAGGCTATGTTGTAAACGATACTTTTTCTTTTTCTTTTACGTGCCGGAATCGCATTTATTTTCTTTATACTAAGGCCCAATGGGCTTTGGGTCGAGGGCGCTGGCGGGATTTTTTGTTGTTGTTGTTGTGTGTGTGTGGGGGAGGGCAGTAATAATTATTGTTGGGGCTTGCGCCCCAAAAACATATGATCATGCGGGACGCCGTAGTGGAAGGCTCCTCAATTTTTGACTATTTGGTGTTGCTTAACGTGCGCCTAAATTTATGTAGGTACACAAGCCTCAAGCATTTCGCCTTGATCGAGAGGGAGGGGGGGGGGTGAAGGAGGTTGCAAACTTTTGTTGCATTGCGGTGGTTGTGAGCTGGTGTATCGTAGGGCAAGTGCTGATATAACCTGGGGAGGGAGAGCTAAGCGCCCCTTTTGCAAACCCTCTTTTTGCCAGCATCCATGGAATGGGTGTAGCATGCATGAACATTAGTAACAACAACGAATTGGCGCGTAAAACAATATATATATATATATATATATATATATATATATATATATATATATATATATATATATATATATATATATATATATATATATATATATAACCTGCTCACGGCTGGTTATTTTTTCATCCACTTTTCTTTCTTCTTATTTACATTCCATTGGTTCTAATAACTTCCCCTGTACATTGCTTGGCATTACTGTCTGTTAGATCTCATCAATATTGTGTTAAACACGGAAAAACGAGCCCTTAGGTATACACTTCTTTCTCTTATATATATATATATATATATATATATATATATATATATATATATATATATATATATATATATATATATATATATATATATATATATATATTGTCGCGAGAGGAAACGATAGGCAGGAACTCGAAGTGGAGGACTGTTTACTCAGCCAGAGCTGCCATTGACTTCTTCGCTCTCGTCTTCTGCCACCAACACAGTGTGGCATTACCCTCTCCCCAATGAAAAAAAAGAAGAAGAAGCATCGAATGAATGCCATGGCTCCGAAAAACAACGAAAGGTAGTAAGAAATGTCTGTGTCCATTGAAAAGAAAAAGGACTAGATGAAAAATAAAGAGGCAAGAAAGTAATGTACAATTGTCTTGAAGGATATTGCCACAACACAAAGTTCTTGTCTTGCAGTCAACGAGAATAGTACGGCTTCATCCTGGAGACGTGAACCACATCCGAGGAGTGGGGTCTGCGAGAACGGTGTGACGTGTCTGCTGGGACAACTTCGTAGTTCACTTCGCCGAGGCGATGAAGAACTCGGTAGGGTCCGAAGTACCGACATAACAATTTTTCTGAGCGTCCACGTTGACGTATAGGAGTCCAAACCCAGACTAAGTCTCCGGGTTCGTATATTACTGCTCTGTGGTGGGTGTTGTACCGGAGAGCATCTTGATTTTGCCGCGATAAAATGCGAAAGCGCGCCAGCTGCCGGGCGTCTTCGGCACGCTGAACAAATACATCTGCGTCCGGGGTGATCGTGTCCGGCAGAGTTGGTTGCAGCATGGTGTCAAGCATTGTGGTGACGTCGCGGCCGTAAACCAGACGAAAAGGAGCAAAGCCGGTGGTTTCCTGCAAAGCCATATTGTAGGCAAATGTTATATACGGGAGGATTTCATCCCAATTCTTCTGATCCTTGGCGACATACATCGAAAGCATATCTGCAATCGTTTTGTTAAGGCGTTCGGTTAACCCGTTAGTCTGCGGGTGGTACGCAGTTGCTCCTCGGTGCGTCGTGCCGCTCGGCAACAGGATCTGTCGCAGCAACTGTGCCGTAAAAGCAGTACCACGATCTGTGATGACGACAGCGGGAGCACCGTGGCGGAGAACGATGCTCTTGATGAAAAAGTCAGCCACCTCGGAAGCTGTAGCTCGCTGGGCGGCTTGTGTTTCGCAGTATCTGGTCAAGTAGTCGGTGGCAACCATAATCCAGCGGTTACCAGCCGTAGACTTCGGAAATGGGCCGAGTAGATCCATCCCGACCTTTTCAAAAGGTGCATGAGGGGGTCGCAAAGGCTGAAGCAGACCGGCTGGTTTCGTCGTTGGAGTTTTGCGGCGCTGACAGGCTGTGCATGTCTTGACGTACTGCCGGACGGTTTTCGTAAGTTTCCGCCAGTAGTATTTGTTCTTGATCCGCGCCAGAGTACGCGCGAAGCCAAGATGCCCTGACGATGGCTCGTCGTGACTAGCACGCAAAACATCATCGCGGAGAGCAGCAGGAACGACGAGGAGGTAAACAGTTTTCGTTGAGTGAAAGTTGCGCTTGTAGAGGATGCCTTGGCGTAAACAGAAAGATGACAAATCACGCGCGAACTGATGTGGGGGTTGTCGGCGACGTCCCTCAAGGTATTCGATCAGTGGTTGCAATTCTAAGTCTTCGCGTTGCTGCTCAGCCACGTTTAATGATGCGAGAATAGCAAGGCAGCTGAAGTCTTCATCATTGCCTTCTTCAGCGACCTCGACGGGTGCGCGGGAAAGACAGTCAGCGTCGGTGTGTTTCTGGCCAGACTTGAAAACCATCGTTATATCAAACTCTTGTAACCGAAGGCTCCATCTTGCGAGACGGCCCGAAGGATCTTTCAGATTCGCTAGCCAGCAGAGAGAGTGGTGGTCACTTACGATTCGGAAGGGGCGTCCGTACAAGTAGGGCCTGAATTTCGTTATGGCCCATACAACCGCCAGACATTCTTTTTCAGTCGTCGAGTAGTTCTTCTCCGCAGATGACAACGTGCGGCTAGCGTAGGCGATGACGCGTTCCACGCCATCTTGATATTGCACGAGAATAGCTCCGAGGCCAAGGTTGCTCGCGTCAGTGCGGACTTCTGTGTCTGCTTCGGTGTCGAAGTGACCTAGGATCGGTGGCGTTTGTAGGCGTTGTTGAAGGTCGCGGAAAGCGCTGGATTGTTTGGGACCCCAGACGAAGGCGACGTCATCCTTGACGAGTTGTTGTAGAGGGTCGGCGATTTTCGAAAAGTTTGGGACGAAGCGGCGGTAATAAGCACAAAGTCCCAGAAAGCGGCGTACATCATGCTTTGTTTTCGGTATCGGGAACAAAGCAACTGCCATAGCCTTGTCAGGATCGGGGCGAACACCACTGCTGCTGACAATGTGGCCAAGGAATTTCAGTTCCTCATATCCAAAACAACACTTTTCCGGTTTCAGAGAGAGGCCGGCAGTGCGAATAGCCAGAAGAACCGCCTCAAGCCGCTCAATGTGCTGTTCAAAAGTTGTAGAAAAAACGACTACGTCGTCTAAATACACTAAACAAGAGTACCACTTCAAGCCACATAAAACTGTGTCCATCATTCGTTGGAATGTAGCTGGAGCGGAGCACAGGCCAAAAGGGAGTAATTTAAATTCATAGAGACCGTCCGGTGTAATAAACGCTGTTTTTTCTCGGTCCCGTTCATCTACTTCAATCTGCCAATATCCGCTACGGAGATCCATGGAAGAGAAGTAACGGGCGTGTCGCAGGCGATCCAAGGAGTCATCAATACGAGGAAGAGGATATACGTCTTTTTTCGTTATCTTGTTCAGTTTGCGGTAGTCGACGCAGAATCGTAATGAACCATCTTTCTTTTTAACCAGAACAACTGGTGACGCCCAAGGACTAGTCGATGGTTGAATTACGTCGTCGTCGAGCATTTGTTTTACCTGATGACGTATAGCATCTTGCTCCTTCTGCGACACGCGGTAAGCATGTTGGCGCACGGGTTGCACGTTGGGCTCAGTGATAATTCTGTGCTTGATTAAAGGAGTCTGCCGGACTTTCGAAGTAGTGGCAAAACAGTCACTAAAGGATGAGAGGAGACTGAGGAGCCTTGCCCTCTTAGGTTCTTCCAACTGGCGATTGACGTTGAGGCGACTAGTCACGTCAGTATCGCAGCTGTTCTCAGTCGAGATCGTCGTAATCAAAGGGAAGGCGTCCAAATCATCCAATGCCTCCAAGTAAGCTATGGTTGTGCGTTTCGCAAAGTGCCTGTGTTCTCCACTGAAGTTCGTAACTAAAACCATAGTCTGGCCATTTCGCAGTTGAATGAGGCTTCGAGCAATTGCCACTTCCCTATCAAGCAATAACGTCAGGTTACTTTCGGCGATGCCCGTAATCGACTGCTCCCGTGGACACTCAACAAGCACGAAGATACTACTGCGAGGTGGCAACGTCACGCAATCATCAACTACGCTTAAGGCCACGCCACGATGTTCGTTCTCGATGTCGGAATCTGGAGAAACACAGGTAACAAAACTGACGAACAAATCACGCAGATTAATTATCGCTCCATACTCTTGCAGAAAATCCATGCCCAAAATGACCGGCCGAGAACAATTGGGCAGTACAAGGAATGATGCTACAAAAGCCGACGCACAAATCTCAAGCCTGGCGGTGCACCTTTCTATTGGGGATACGAGGTGTCCTCCAGCGGTGATTAGTTGAGGGCCGTCCCACGTTGTCAGCACCTTGTGTAGACGGGTGGCCAATGAAGCACTCATCACCGAGTAATCAGCTCCTGTGTCGACAAGCGCAGTCACCGGATAACAGTCGACGGAAACAGTAATGGCAGCGGACGTTCTGTTGGCGGTTTCACAAACAGGCTTTAACGGCACGTCGTAAGGCAGCGGCGGAGGGTATTTGTCGGTTCGCGTGACAGCGGCCTCACCTCCGGAGGTCGCCGTTTTCAGTTTCCCCGGCGTGGGCTTGCGCCACTGACACCAGGGGACCCAAAGGCGGGTCGGGCGCGGTGCGTTGATGTGGACGGACGGGGTGATGGTGACCGTGACTGTCGTCGCGGCGGGACAGGGGCGTGATGACCACCCTCCAAGTAATCCGCAATTTCCTGTGGGCGCTCACCATAGCGTGGACAACGAGCATCAGGGTGGAATCCGCGTAGGCCTATTCGTCGGTAATAACAGTCGCGGTACATGTGTCCAACTTCGCCACAATGGTAGCACAAAGGACGATTGTCGGGTGCACGCCAGACGGTGGACTTCCGCGGGCCAGGACGAAAATCGGTCTGAGAAGGCAGGCGACGGGCTGGACTTTGAAAGCGTCTGGGGGTCCCGGTAGGTGCATGAACAAAATGTGCCGTCGGTGGCGTAGAGACGCGTAGGGCATCCGCGTAGGAAAGCGTGGGAGGTTCGACTTGCGATGGTGGTGCAGAGTGAACGAACTGCCTGATTTCGTTCCGAACGACGTCCGTAAGAGCAGCGCTACTGGGAGGGGACGCTGCATAAAATTTCCGAAGTTCTTCTCGTACAACTTGCCGTACGAGTTCTGTGAGGACCTCCCTGTTATCACCTCCTGGTACAAGCGAGCACGCAGCGGACATGGCCGTCTGACGCTCATACTGCGACACCCGCTGCCGAAGCATGCGCTCCATAATTGTGGCCTCACGTATGAACTCGGAAACGGTCGTAGGAGGGTTGCGCACAAGGCCCGCAAAAAGTTGCTCCTTTACGCCTCGCATTAGCAGGCGCACTTTCTTGTCTTCTGGCATGTGGGGGTCAGCCCGTCGAAACAATCGCGACATTTCTTCGACAAACATGGCGACGCTCTCGTTCGGCATTTGAAATCGCGAAGAGAGTGCCTGCTCCGCTCTCTCTTTCCGTTCGGGGTTACTGAACGCCTCGCGAAGCTGCCGACTCCTGCCAACTTGTGAATGAGGTTTCGTGGTTCTCATACCACACTCTTGCCGCGTCTAAGAGGGAGATATACACGTTCTTCAACTTACGGCGATTGTCCCAGTCGTTGATGGCAGCGACCCGGTCGAAATGGTCAAGCCAGTCTTCGACATCCTCACCGGCATTCCCGTGGAATGGGTTGGGTGTGCGAGGCGTGTTGATGACACAGGGTACGCTAGCGAGTGGGTCATGCTCGGTTTGGGTTGCGGATGTGGCAAACATTGTCCTCACGGAACTTGCCAAGGGGCCGTACTGTGGTGGTAGTCCTTGAAGGCGGCGGCTGCTTCGATAGATATCAGCAGATCCTGGTGCACTGGCGGTGGTTGCTTCTGGTTCAGGACCAGCAGGCATAAGACGTTGCAGTACAGTACCCAGCACCTTGTTGAGAAAGACGGGCCGATCCCGCCGAAGCCACCTCCGTTGCGAACGACGGGCCGATCCCGCCGAAGCCACCACTGTTGCGAAGCCACCTCCGAAATCCCACCGCTGACCTCCACTGTTGCGAAAGACGACGACGCCGACACGGCCCCGAAGGCGCCACTGCTTTCGACTCCGCCGGGAAGGTCACCAGCCGTTTGGTAGCGTATGTTTCTCAGCTCGCGACTGCTTCTGCGCAGAGCTGATAAGACGAGCGGACGAGACGACGGTGAGTTAAACAAGGTTTATGTACAGCATATATACAGAGGCGTTACAATTTCGGCACTGGGGCCGACAGAGACTCAAAGAGCCGAGCCCTCCTCTCTAACACATAGGTCAGCCCTTCGCCTAAGACCGCTGACTCACACACATGTCGGCTCTCCGACACGGGGCCTCCTCTCACTCACATAGGACCGCCGCTCGCGACGCGCCGCAGGGCTTCTTTTATTTACACCGGGTCCAACCAAAAAGTCCAATCAGAAGCGCCGCTGGTCGCCAGGGCAGATTCCTCCAATGGGGGGTCGCCGCGCCATGCGTCAGACCACCAGACACGAGAACACCGGCTCGCTGTCACGTGCGGAGCTGACTCAATGCACGTGGGCCAGAGATGCGCCGCGCGTGTTCACGCCGTTCGCGCCAGGCCGACTGCGGGGTGGCCTTGACCCAGATTGCCTTTTTCAGAGGCACGGACGTTTGACGAGGACTCGCTGGCATAACAGCACCCCCGCCGCCAGACAATTTTTTTATTTTTTTTTATTTAATTAGTACCCACAGCGCCCATACAGGCATTATAGTGGGGGGGGGGGTACAGAAAAGAACATGAAAATTGCAGGTTCACATAAGTTCACATAATTGCATTCACATAAGTAAAAAAGAGAAAAGAAGTAGATTTCCAAAACACAAAAACATACACAGTTGCACTGAGCACAGATGCGTCAGAAAAGTCATATGTATTAGAGAAAAAAAAAAGAAAAAAAGAAATGCAGAAACCACAAAAATTGATGAAAATCTCATGATAATTAAAACAAAGTGCAGCATTCGTCTAGCACAAGGGCAAATTAACACCAAAACAAAACAACATAGCTTACAACCAAGATACCGTACAGATCATGGCGACTGCCAGGCGCACACACGTAGTCTACAGGGCTTAGCGGTCCAAAGATTCAATCATTTTTATTGCAGAAAAGAACGCATCCGTTGAAGAAATTTCTACAATTGTGGGAGGAAGTCGATTCCACTGACTGATAGTTCTCGGAAAAAAAGAGTTGCTGAAGGACGATGTATTACATTTATATTCTCTTATCTTGTGTTCATGATCTTTGCGGGCTGAAATGTAGTGAGGCCGGCTTATGTATACGTCACAGGGAATTCGAGTATGAGAATAAAATATGCTGTGCAATAGCTTCAGTCGAAACGATGCCCTTCGGTGCTGCAGAGACTTCCATTTTAACTTCAGCTTAGCTTCCGTCGCACTGAATTGTCTGTCGTACATAGGTGCATTAAACACATATCTCGCCGCCATAGACTGAACTTTTTCTAATCTTTCTTTATTTGATGATGTTGCAGGGTCCCACACACAACATGCGTACTCCAGTACTGATCTCACGTATGTTTTGTATAGTACCTCTCGGGTTTGCTGTGGAAAAGCACGTGTGTTTCTTTTTAAGAATCCTAAGCTCCGACAAGCTTTATTTACAGTGTAATCCACATGCCGATTCCATGATAGAGAGGGGCAAAAGAAAACACCTAGGTATTTGTATTCGCGCACCATTTTTACCGGAGAGCTGTTTATTGTGTATTCAAATGCACCGGAAAGACGAGCTGCTTCCACGGGGCTCGGATGTCAGGTGCGCTCGTTCGCCAGGTCCCTCCAGGTTCGCCGCCAGGGCCATGGGGAGAATACAGCTCCAGACTGTTCCGGGAATACAGCCCATTCTTGACGACGGATCCCAGCTCCACTGGCTTGTCGCCACAACTTGTCGACCAGCTTCACTCGTCTCTTCTGACCATCTTCGGCTTCAGCACTTGTCGATGGTTCTGCAACTTGCCAAGAACGGATCGACAACAGACAACACACGACACACGCAAGTGCCCTCGGTCACCCGACAGAACACCAGACAAAGTATAGTACAACATATACCTATCTACGTGTCTATCGGAATTTTGTTCCCTCTACATCAAGAGGCACATGTGGGACACAAGACTCTTAAAATGACAACTCAAAATTTTTTTTCCCACGTACAACAACGTAACGAATTAGAATACCACAAAGTTGGCCCCTTGAGATCACTCTGAACGAGAGCGCTCAGCCCAGGTCGTGATGAGGTCAAAATTTTGCCCCGAATCGCCAGCGAGAAACCGAAAGGTTGAGAAGGTACTAGCTGGAACGCACTGCTCAATGCACCTGCATTAGCGTTTACCTTTTCTTTTTTTCTTTCTTTAGCGAACGTCAAAGTTGCGCTGTGGAGCAACATGCTCCACTTCAGCAACCGGCCACTTTTAGGCGACGATACCTATGCGGCACCAAGAGCGGCTCACACTTTCGACGTTGCACAGGGGAACAACGATACGGCTTGCTACGGATTGACTCCTTACCGCTTAGCTCGATATCGTGTTCGATCCCCCTCGTGTTTCCGGGACGGTCCGACAACACATACCCAAACTCGGAAACAATCTTTCTCAGGTCCTCTTTCTCAGGTCCTCCTTCACTTAAGCTAGGCTCTAGGTTTATCTGCTCCCGGATTACTTTCGATCCCCCTTCGATTACCTCACTAGAACTCAGACTTTCTGCTTCCTCTTCCTCTGAAGCCTTCAACAGCTGATTTACGACCGCTTGATGTTGAACATTGGGTTTCATCAAGTTGTAAATTTTGTCCGGCCGCCTTCCTAATTTCACTTCATAATTTGAATCGCAAGGCTTCGATAATACGTTGGCGGGCCCTTCCCAATCAACCTCAAGCTTGTTCCTTTTGGATGGCTGCAGCCGCATTACCTGATTATCAACTTCAAAAGCGCGCTTCTTCCCCGATTTCTCGTAGTGCTCCTTCGACAGCACTTTTGCCGCGTTTTTCTGGCTTTCCACTAGCGCTTCAATTTGGCTTTCCACTAGCGCTTCAATTTGGCTTTCCACTAGCGCTTCAATTTGGCTTTCCACTAGCGCTTCAATCTGGCTTTCCCCTAGCGCTTCAATTTGGCTTTCCCCTAGCGCTTCAATTTGGCTTTCCACTAGCGCTTCAATCGAGAGATCCTCACTCTGCTCTCGAATGAGCGTCTCTCGATCAACTCTCGGCAGCTCGCTCCAACTTTCCGCTACAGGCGAGAGCGTTGCAGCCCTCTCGCTCTGATTCAATGGCGCCATGTCGTCTCCCCTTTCTCCGGAAACCGCGCAGCTAGGTTCGGCGACGGGCCGCTCGCGTGACTGCTCACATGACTCATGCGGAAACTTTCCTTTCTGGGGTTCCGTCGACCCGCCGACAAGGTCACTTGAGAGTTCACCGCATGGAACCAAGTCAAGCTTCCGCGAAAGCTTTCGCGCTTGCGATCGCGTGAGAGCCATGCACGCTAAGTTGGGGAAGAACGATTTGCCCTGCTCTTTGAGAAGCTGCTCCGAGTTGTTGGAGAAAAGATAAGAAAAACGATCATTTAGCGCGGCAGACACAGCCGCTTCGGTGCGAAGCTCCCCGAACGGGCCTTTAATGACAACCTTGGCGATTGGTAAGCGAACACTCTGCTCCTCGGCGACCTGCCTGATCCACGCGCATTCTCCTGTGAAGTCATCCGGAGACACCAATGAAGGATGGACAACGTCCATGGTTGCCGCTGAGTCTCTAAGTGCTCGGCACGTTTTCTTATTCACCCTAATTTCTTGGAGATACGGCTCCAACAACCGAATGTTTTTTTCTGATTCTCGGATCGTTGCGAAGGCAAACTTTTCCTGACAGTTTCTAGCGATGTGCCCTTCCTTTTTACAGTTGTAGCAGATTAGCGGCTTCCGTTTGTTTTCCGATTCAAATGCCTGTGTGGTAGAAACCTCACTCGATTTCTCCGCTTCTGTTTGCCCTTCCCCTACACTGTCCTTCGTAAGAGACGGGTCCTTTTTGAAATTACGGTGCGGAACGGGTTTCCGTTGATCAGGTTTCCTTGAAAAGCCCTCTTTCTTTTCATCCTTTTCAACGCGCGCTGCCCTGCTATGCAACTTTCGGCGAGTATAATACTCCTCAGCTAACTCAGCTGCCTTGTTTAACTGTACGTCCCCAAGTCTGTCCTGCAGCCAAAGTTTGACATCCTCCTCGGTGCAGCGGTAGAATTGCTCCAATGCAACGCATTCCACCACTTTATCGCGGTCGTCATAAACACCTTCGCCCTTGAGCCATTCAATCAAATCGGCTTTAAGACGAAACGCGAAGTCAACGTGTGACTCATTCCCCTTTTTAGCATACCGGAACCTTTGCCTGAAAGCCTCGGGTGACAACTTATAACGTCTCAAGAGCACTTCCTTAACCTCGTCATAGCTCTCAAACGCTTCCCTCGACAAGCTAGTTATCGCGTCGGACACTTCGCCGGGAAGAAGAGCTAGCAGGTTCCGCGCCCAAAGAGACCGCTCCAAAGCGTTTCGCTCACAGACGTGTTCAAACTTGACGAGATACTTCGCCATGTCCTCGCCTACTACGAACAGTGGCAGTTGGTCCCGAATTCTAAAACCGCTGACCTGAATCGTCGGAGAAGCTACGCTAGGCGCCTGCGAACACTGTAGGATTGCCAATTCTAGTCGTTTCAACTCTAGGCGCTCTTGTCTTTCGGCCTCCTCGCGCTCGCGACGTTCTACTTCTCGCCTTTCAGCCTCCTCACGGCGTGCTTTAATATCCACCCAGGCCTCATCGACTTCCTCAGCCGACACTCCCTCATCCTTCATGATCTCAAGGATCGCTTGCTTTCGTTTCGCGCGGCCCAAAGTAATGCCGAGTTCCTCACAAATTTCGATGAGTTCCTTCACTTTAAGGTTCTCCATCGTTCACACTAGCCTCTTGCTGTTTGCCCCTGTTAACAATTTACTTGCCGTACCCACTATAAGTCAACTAGCAAGACGCGCAAGCAATTTTTCACACTCCCGTGTTTACCCCCTCCGCATTAACTTTGGTTTCAAAGCGCTTCGACTTGGCTTGAAACGATCAAAGCTCACTTCAATGCTTCACCCAGCCCTTCTCTAAACTACTACAACCTGAGCTAGAGTAGTCTGGTGAACTGAGGGGAAAACATCAGGCACTCACCGCATCGATGTCGCTGACGCCGGCCGATCCCGCAGCTGCCAACCACTGTTGAGAAGCCACCTCCGAAATCCCACCGCTGACCTCCACTGTTGCGAAAGACGACGACGCCGACACGGCCCCGAAGGCGCCACTGCTTTCGACTCCGCCGGGAAGGTCACCAGCCGTTTGGTAGCGTATGTTTCTCAGCTCGCGACTGCTTCTGCGCAGAGCTGATAAGACGAGCGGACGAGACGACGGTGAGTTAAACAAGGTTTATGTACAGCATATATACAGAGGCGTTACAATTTCGGCACTGGGGCCGACAGAGACTCAAAGAGCCGAGCCCTCCTCTCTAACACATAGGTCAGCCCTTCGCCTAAGACCGCTGACTCACACACATGTCGGCTCTCCGACACGGGGCCTCCTCTCACTCACATAGGACCGCCGCTCGCGACGCGCCGCAGGGCTTCTTTTATTTACACCGGGTCCAACCAAAAAGTCCCATCAGAAGCGCCGCTGGTCGCCAGGGCAGATTCCTCCAATGGGGGGTCGCCGCGCCATGCGTCAGACCACCAGACACGAGAACACCGGCTCGCTGTCACGTGCGGAGCTGACTCAATGCACGTGGGCCAGAGATGCGCCGCGCGTGTTCACGCCGTTCGCGCCAGGCCGACTGCGGGCTGGCCTTGACCCAGATTGCCTTTTTCAGAGGCACGGACGTTTGACGAGGACTCGCTGGCATAACAACCTCCACCAGTCTGTCGCGAGAGGAAACGATAGGCAGGAACTCGAAGTGGAGGACTGTTTACTCAGCCAGAGCTGCCATTGACTTCTTCGCTCTCGTCTTCTGCCACCAACACAGTGTGGCATTATATATATATATATATATATATATATATATATATATATATATAAGATGTTACATGCTTAGCCTGCGTGACAGGTGTATTCAAGTAAAACAAATCAAATCAAGAAACAGCTGACGCCGAACATGTGGGCCAAGGTATTAGATTTTAACTATTGTCGAGCATATCGCCACCAATGGCACTGCGGGCGCTGTCACTCACTCCGCAGCAGCGTTGAACGCAGTATGGCTTGTTGGGTTTCGCTTGATGGTGTTGGAGGTGCGCGTGTCCTTGCGCATGATGAAAATGCTAGAAATCAGTTTATGTTGATAAAATATTTCGTATCGTCATATACATTCTCTTCAACGTCTCTTATCGCTGGAAGAAAAAAAATAATGTCGAAATTATTACGCGTCACTGTTGTGAACCTGTGAACGTCATTTTAACGTCAGGTATTCCGATGTACACTTGCTTTCCTATTTAAAATGCCATGCTACATTGAATTTCTAACTGATTGAGTTCAATCAATGGCTTTTTTATTATTAAATGTGTATGAGAAGAGGTTGGTACCAATGCGTGGTGCCGGCCACTCCTCTTGCACAACAGTAGTCATCGCATATTAGATAACAAACACAATGCTATACAAATGTGCATACAAAAGTACTTACAAAGGTACTCAGTCCAAGTTTTTCAGTACAAAAAATTGTCCACAACACTCAGTTTGTAAAAAAAAAATGATCGCGTAATCGAAGTGCCAACACAAAACATGAGTTCAATAAAATGTTGTCTCTCGGGGGCAGGCTCTTAGGTACTGCACTGTTTTAGCTTATTTTGAATACAATGTAGCCCTTATATTAACGGGTAAATTCGTAACCACCCTCGAACGGAGGCTGCAGGAATCGATGACACCAAGGCTGGCTGATGATGGAACCACCAGGCAGCGTTTCAGTTCTAAAGGCGAACTCTAATGATTTTTCGGTCACGTCAAAAGTAATGATGCTTTTACGTTCCCGAGATGTTCCTGTCGTGCGCCTGATAGTAGAAATGCTGGGCAAACTGGGACACCATTTCAAATTCGCAAAAATGCACAACACCGAAGACAGGCCGTGCTACGTGCGCAAGCTCCTCGAATCTGATGGAAAATGACAGCTGTGATTTATGCACATATGGAGGCCACCTAAAATCGCCATTGCTCTTCGATGAACTCGGACACACCTGCCCGCGCATTGCCTGCTCGCGCATTCCACCGCCAGATGGCGCTACGTGTCCAGGAGCCTGGAGTGCCTCGATACCCGCTCCTCCGCTTAGAGTGAAGACATTTGCGGCGGCCGCCATTATCACTCCCGCTGCATACAGGCTTTGCTCTGACGCGTGGTGCTTCCTGGCTTAACACGAATGGTTGTAGCCCTGAGGAGCTCAAAATCCAGGCTAAACATGCCAAACGAAACCCGGACGAACTAAAGCATTTCAATATTGCTATGGGAAGAGTGCATATTAGTATGACTATAACGGTGATCAAAATCGCGTGGGCAAGACCGAAGGAATTTAGGACACTTTTCGCACGGCCCGCTAGGCCCGGTCACGGTGCGCTCACCGGAAAGTGTTTCCGTATAGTAGTGTGCAAGGCACGCTTAGCCGCATTGCCGTAATGTGCACTCATCAGCCGATATGGTATTACCGCAGTTTCTGTACGGTAAACTGGCACTGCTAGCTAAATCACTCTAAAATCGCGACTAAGTGTAATCGTTAGCTCAGAGTATTTTGTGACTTGAAGAAGAATGGCGATTTGGGCTAGTTGGTTTGAATTCATGGTAATAAGGGCTGCAGCGTGAGCACGAATGCGCTAGACGAAACAGACGAAAGTCGAAGCACGGAAGGCAAAGAGGACAACAGCGCTTGTGTTGTCCTCTTTGCCTTCCGTGCTTCGACTTTCGTCTGTTTCTTCTAGCACATTCGTGCTCGCGCTGCAGCCCTTATTACCATGTATTTCGTGACTATTCGGGCACTTAGACAAAAGTATCATGCCTGTGCAACCACAACGCAGCAGCACTTGCCACCCATCGCACGCCGACTTAACGAAGCGTTGGTCATACACACGAGATGTAGTCTGTATGCGATCGTTGCCTTGTGGGTAGTATACGATTTATAGTAGCGTCTCGGTTCCGTCACTGTTCCACAAATGAAGTCACAAACACACAGTACTTCCAGTAATTGTGAGAAGCCTGTTGGGAGTGCCGGGGCGATTTGTAAAATTCATTTGTAAAGAATCTGTGTAACCTGTAACTTGGCATAAATGGCGGAAATCTGCAAAGGAACGTACCCAGCAAATTTCATTGAGATAAACTGACCTGTAAAAGAGTCGCCGGAGTTGGCCTTCAAGCGTAGCTTCTGCGAGTTAAATTTCGGCGTAGCTCTCGAAAAACCCGGCGCCTGCGAGTGTGCATGCGTGTGAAACAAGGCCTTCGGCGATGCGCCGGCCGCACGTGCATTTGTACGGGCCGTTTTGGAATAATTGATGCTCTCGTGATCTTGGAGGTGAACAGTTGACAGCCTTCTATTTGGCTGAGGAGACAGCATTAGAAAATGGAGGCAAGACAATCAAATGAATCATTAAAAATCACAAAACTGCATTACTACTTTAAAGTGCCAGGCCGCAGGCTCCGACATGCTTTTATTACACCCCGAAAAGAAGCTCGGTAATTTGTAATAGACTGTGGCGATTACGTTTTCCGAACATTGCAGCGCCTCGCGCAGCGATTGACCTAACCAGTCACGACGACGGGCTCCGCCTTTCCCCCTTGTGAGGGAGAAGGATGGCGAGGCCGCGCGAAAATTTGAAACCAGCTGAAAACGATGTTCTCACCCCTTTATCTTCTTTAATATAGCACGTGTTTGCAAGAATTTTTGCGGCAGCATGTTCATAAAGCAAAAGTGCACATATTCTTTTTTATATCAATTTTTGCACCTCGGGGTTGTTTACTGGCCCTTTAATATGAAGAGCCCGACGACCGTGTACTTGTCGGCGATCAGCATTCAAGCGCGAATTATTGTGGACTACATTTACGCCGTAATGTATGGTGGACTGTCTGAATATGTACTATCCCGGGAAAGAAAATGAATTGATGTGTTGTTTTCTGTGAGTTCATTATAGTAAGTAGTAACATTTCGGGTGTACTTGAATATTTAATTATTTTGCCATCAGTCAGTTCCAATTCTCGCTTTAAATAGAATGACATATTAGGCCTATGATGTATGTCTAGTTTGGGTTGTTGCGTTCGTTTTGAGCAAAGGAAAATAGTCGACGTTGGTCCTGAAGCGCGAGACTTCGAACGATCGCAGAACGTTATATCCAGCCCCACCGCGGTGGTCTAGTGACTAAGGTACTCGGCTGCTGACCCGCCAGTCGCGGGATCGAATCCCGGCTTCGGCGGCTGCATTTCCGATGGAGGCGGAAATGTTGTAGGCCCGTGTGCTCAGATTTGGGTGCACGTTAAAGAACCCCCTGTGGTCGAAATTTGCGGAGCCCTCCACTACGGCGTCTCTCATAATCATATGGTGGTTTCGGGACGTTAAACCCCACTTAACAATCAACGTGATATCCAGCGAAGTGTACCTCTGCAGCAATACGCCCCGCAGCGAAGCTATAAATGAGCGACAGTTGCCCTTTCGAGAAGCGTGTGCAGATGTGCGCCCTGCTTTGTAAGCAAGTTCGAGAAACGCTCAGTGCGTGACCCGATTTCGTGGTTGATGCGTGCAGTTGTACGAGTGTATGGAACTTCCGATCGTTTGTCCGGGTCGCTTTTCATTTCACATGGCCACGTTACAATGTTGCCTTTCGTTGCCACATTTCATTGCCCCACTCACGACCGTCGTTGTTGCCTGCAGCAACAGAAGTGTTGCGCAGCTAAGTGCGTGGGTGAAGGCCTGATTCCCGGCATACAGGAAGCAAACAAAGATTACGAGGGAGGATTTTATTGTGCGATGAAAAGAAATGCAGTAAATATACGTCAGGTATGCACACGTCAATATTTACGTGCCGATGTGTTCTCATTGAATGAAGGACTGTTTTTTTTACTTGGTTGTTTTAGGTGATCGTTTTATGTTCAGGCTAAAACGAAAAATGGACGTGTTTTCGCACCTGATGAATGCGCTGGCACCAACTGTGGTCTTCCTGTTATCAAATGAGCCTTTTTCCAGGTTGGGACAGCGCCTCCTGTGGAGATTGCTGAAATCGAAAGTGGGAGTCAGTGGCCTTCAAAGTTGTCAGTGGAAAATCTCGGGGATGAGGCGTTTAATTTTTTTGTCTGATAATTAGCAAATATAGCCACCCAGTGACACCCCCCCCCCCCCAAAAAAAAATAATTGAAAAAATCAAAGCACGCGTGATGTCTCTGCCACTCGTCATGCGCATGCTATAATCTCCTAAAGAACGCCCACTGTAGAAGCATAATTGTACTAAAATACAGCTCATAATCTTCGGCATACTTCTAGGTCAACTGCAGGATGATGACATCTTCCACTGTCTTTACGTTGTTTTTACGCAAGATGAATTCATTTCACGGACGCATTTTTCTTCTCTAAATCGCACCACCTATACTCAGCCAGCCTACAGCTGCTCTTATCATTCTTTGGTGCCCGTTACGTCGCTATAGCTTAGCAGCGACGCCAGTTATGTGTCATGCACGCATAACATATCCCGTACACCAGTGAAAGTGCTTTGCTGTTGGGAACTCTGCGGGCACTCTGTGCCGAGTTTCGGGAAACCTATCCGGCACTAGCCGGATTTTCGTTTCACTGTTAAAAAAAGTTCAATAAGTAAAACACTGGAACTCGCCCGCGTATAGTGCTATCTGAGCTACGTATCTGTGTATGTGCTGTTTGCCGAGTCTGTTCTCTGCACGACTACGTGGTGAATCTGCAAACAGTATTTGAATATCATGGTTGCAACAGACACGATAAAGCGCATAATCTGCCACTAGCATGTTTGTTGCATGCAACAGGCCGACGACGAGACTTCTAGCATGTTTGTTGTATATAGTCAAGAGTTCAAGCCTTTATTTATATAACCTACCGTTGCTTACGCCTGCTTCAAGCTATTCGGGTTCTACCCTCTTTTTTTCTTTCTTCACGTCTGCCGTTAATCTCACTCGCTGACCAGTTTGCACTTTCATCTGCGCTTCATTCCAGACACTGTTATTGGTGGATACCAAGTGTATTGCAAAATGTACAGGTGGGCCTCATCCAATCCGTGAAAGCTGCGGATACGTTATAGTAGCCTTCACTATTGCATTAAAGGGACACTAAAGGCAAACATTAAGTCGACGTTTATTGCTCAAATAGTGGTCCTGAAACACCGCAGTGCTACTTTTGTGCCAAGGAAGTGCTTATTTTTAAATAAAATCACGTTTTAGTGGTCCGAGTCGCGTTAGCACACTTCAAATTACCCGCTTCAAAGCGAAAATTCACGTCACTGTTGCCGTGCACAATGTTGCCCGGCTTCACTGGGCGGCCGCCGATGCTATTACCAGCAGGGCGAAAGTAGCGGGAGCCACAGCAGCAACATCATTCGAACAATTTCCTGTCAAGACTCCCGATAATGGTGAAAAACTTTATTACGTCTGTTGAGTAATGGGGGAGTCCCTAGTTCAGCACCCCATTGGACCATTGGATTGCGCCTGAGTCCTTGCGCGGGCCACCAGGGCCGCTTAGACCCCTCGGTGTGGTCTGGACAGGGCCGCCTCCCACCCATCTCTACTGAAATCCTTAAAGACATCTGCCTTAGATATGTTTATCCAGCACTCTTTTGCTATATGATAGAGTGTAGCTAGATTAGCGTTGCATAGCCTACATGTGGGTTCAAGACCTCCGGTATATCTAGCAGGCGTGCGTGGCTTAACTTGGACCCGCTAGATAACATGACCTGTCCAGTCTAACCAGGCGAAAATTGAACTTTTGAATCCTCGCGCCACTCCCCATACTAACGCCCGGTGGTTCTTTTCCATGATTCGGTCAGAAACGAACAAGCAGCATTTTATTACGCCTCTTGATGCATGCCAGATTCTTTGTTTAGTGTAGCTAGTTTTATTACTACTCATTAATTGCAGGCTCTGACACCATCGGCATCATTTTGCGAATGCCCTACGCGTGCCGCATGTGTTTTCGTGAATTTCCCTCAATCGGTTGGTATGTAGGATACTGCTGTTGATAATATTGTCGTTTTAGACGTTGGCATACATTAATCTTCCACTCTGGCATAAATTGTTTTAATTTAGTGTCCCTTTGAGCGTACATGGGGCAACAGTATCGGGCACGTACGAGAAATGAAGGGCGCGTAGGTAAATAGGTTTCAGGACACCCTATCTGATCATCACCGAATTTTATGTATCTGAGGGGAGAAAATGCCTGACAAGGTCACAGCAGCTTTGCTGGGGCATAGCAGCCGTCTAAGTAATGAATGATCTCGTTGGAGGCGTGCAGTATTAAGACACCGGGTATAAACACCACGTATAAAAAGTGCTATCTTGATTAGAAGTTCGTGTTTCAGCTCTGGTTCTCAAACATGCGGAAGTTGATCAGGTGACATCCCTGTTTGTACCAGCATCACTTTCGTGCGCTGCATACGTGATTCCTATTTTATTGAATTATTCGAAAGAAGGAAAAACAAAATCATGACGGAGAGCAAAAGCCTCGGAACCGATTCTTTTGAACCGAAAGCAAGCAAATGCCTACACAATGTGCATGAGTGACACCGTTGTATGTCTGCTGACTCTGAGGAAGATCTATTGCGACCACGTGATAACAACACTGTTTGGTCGCAGAAAAAAGAGATTTCGGGACAAACGACGAGAAGTATCTGGAGCTGAGTCATTCCGTACAGTCATACTTTTTGTTCTCCTCTGCCGATACACTTCTCGAGGTCGAGAAACGTATCGAGTCGAGAAACGAAAAGACTCTGAGCGTCTTTACAATGGGTGTTCAGCAGTGTGGACCAGGTCTCGACTCTACCGATCGTGACTAACCCAGACATATGGAATGCGATAACAAAGTCGCGTGCACTGACTGTCTGCGAAGTAAGTAGACAGAAAACTTTTTTCGGGAGGGGGACGGTTTACCGTACCTTATGTATGCTCGTGCGTGTGTTTGTATGTGTGCGTGTATATACTCTAGTGAAATTGAAGCATTTTGCAACGGTGGTTTGACCCCCCCCTTCCGCTTTCTTCGATACGCCACTGACCACTGAAGTGGGTCTTCACAATCTTTTAGAACTTGTTTGAATGACCCACTTTCCCGCCCGCTTCCTCTTTTAACGTCTTTTGTTCCCCTCCCCATGGACTCCGATTTGTCATGGTCACGGTTGTCCCCGAAAGGAAACGTCCCGAGCTTGACTGCTCTATTGTGGTAATCTCGTGTTAGTCACAAAACTGGCTAGTTTCTTTTTTTTAACAAAGGGTGATAGAGATAGAAGGAAATGTTGCCAATTGGGCCATGGAACTCCCCATATATCATTTCGTGCCCCCTTAAGGGCGGCAGAAATAAGCGTCTCTTTCCTTCACCGAACCACTACGTACCACAACCACCATACCGGAAAGTCAGTCGCTTGGAACGTTTCCAACCGTGTCGTCGCAGCACTATACCGTCCTCGTGTTTGTCGTCTCCGGTGAGCCATCCATATAGTCCCACCTCACATCATCCCAACCTCAGGCGAAGTAATGGCTTCGACTCCGAAAGGACCATACGACTTGGAGACGCCGTATCAGGGAGGATGCGATTTGACGTCGACAGTCGACGAACCAGGAACGCCCGAACCGCGAGCGAAGCGTCATCGCTCCGCGCGCGTGGTGAGATTCGCGCCTTTCCTGACTTTCATCGACGAAGAAGCTACGTTGTTGACCCAAGGATCTTCCTGTCAGCCGTCAGTGTCTTCTCACAAACAGTCCGAGCATGCCAGCGCACGTGAGCCGCGGAACGACAGCGTGTGTGTCCTCGTGAGGGAAGTGCCAGACCCGTGCGCCGCCCAGTTCCTCGGGAGGTCGCTCGACTCCTGGGGCTTCATCAGCGCGGCTGTCTTCGCGCTCCTCGGCCTTCTCGTCTTTTGCCTCGGGGCCTTCGAAGCCGTCAATCCCGGCCCGAACACCAGCCGCCGCGGGTGGTTCTTGCTCGTCGGTGCTATGCTGTTCATGATTTCGGTGGTGATCTACAACGTGGTCAGCGGCCCTACCCGACCGGCTGCAGTCAGGATCATAAGGCAGGCTCGTCCGAGTTGAAAACAGCCTGGACGTGAAACAGGTCGGCGCCTTCATGTATATGTATACCCATTTCACTCGACATAGGCACCTGTACACGTCATCTTTATTCTTTCATTATCGTGAAGTTCTTGCAAGTGTATTGTCCTAATAAACATTCATGTTAACCTGTACCACTTGATCTCGCTCCTTCATTCCGCGATTGGTACCCTTCGTGGCGAGTTTCGCAAAATGTCGATAAACAACCTTGGCGCGCATGCTGGGGGCACTTTGTTTCAATGCAGCTCGCTGGTGACGACATCAGGGAGCGTGGCAGGAGCAGAATCCGACGAGAAACGTCCTGATAGAGCACGCAATTACGACATCATTATTTTGACCACATAAGGTTTGTTTGAAGTCCACATGATGTGCACGTTACGTCCATTTCGCCCCCTTAGAAGTGTGGGCAGATTTAGTTCCGCAACGTTGCGATTAGCAGAGAAACGCCGTTGGCATTCAGCGCGTGTGATTTAGGTCAATGTTGCTGCGCTTACTTCTGGTTCCTGTATTTAACTGTAACCAGAATAATAGGTACTTTTAGCTTGTTACGTTGCCGGGTATCGGAAGAAATCTGCGCGTGCGCGTTCCTTTATGGCACGTGAACTGCTAACCGGATGGGCTTTTCGTGTACGACCCTGTCTCTCAAATCCACCTTCGTTCCTGGTTACTCGCAATATCGGTGTTGCGAAGATTTCTGCTACCGGGTCAGAATAATTATGCCGTAGAGAGTGCGATCACCTTGTTTGAGCCGGGTTGCCGAAGTGCACCGATGTGGTCGGAGGTCTGTCCATATGACCAGGAAGCAACCAGGCATCAGTGAGAGGTCGAGAACAGGAGCCGGAGCTGATAAGAGAAACGTTAATTTACAATATTTACATTACTGCAAGTAGCGTGTTGCTAGAATATTTATGGTAACGCGTTTTTTACGTGGTGAAGGAAGCTCCTTGCTAGATGATGATGAAAGCTCGTTTGAAGCGACTCGACGCTCGGTCTTCCTCAGATTCCCTATCGAGGAAAACTCTATAGAGTTCAGGACAGTCCAATCAAGACGTATTCTTCATCACCGTCGAAACAAAACGTAAAGGTCAAGCACCACCTTAGTCGCAACCTAGGAAAGAGGGAAGGGGCCCGGCAGATCAACACGCTCTGCCCTGTTCGTCCAGCAGCGAGGGAAAGAAACACAGAATACGGCACGGTACAGCGTAGTACAATGGCCTGTTGGAGGCGTCGCACGTGCCAACCAGCCATGTTGTCAGGTGCAGTGATGACTTCTCAGAAGTTATTTTGGCGCACCTGAGGGCTAGCCACCGGGCGAAAAGCAATGCCGGGAGGACACCGCGTAGTGAGAAACGTGCCAGAAGACGGGCACGAGCAGCCTCGACTGCAGACAGCTTTTCGTGGGCCATCGAACTGCCAAAGTTAGTCGGGTGTGTTCGAAGGAATTTGACGAGGTGCGTCGACAGCCTTGAAGGGCTCAAAGCACGCCTGCTGCGTTGCCACTGCTACTGCTGCACTTACGGGAGCGTTGACCGAGAATAACCCAGGACAGACTTTGCCGAAATCATTCCGATCGTCCAAGTGACGCCAAGGGGTCGCATTTAGAACACCTATAATCACAATGATGCCAAAATTTAGAACACCGAAAATCAAAAACAAGCCGAATTCACATTCAACCGAAATTTTGAAATGCCTAAAAATCAAAACCATGAAACATCGAAATGCCGAAACATCGCTCTCTAAATCGATGACTTTCATGTGATTTTTGGCATTGATCAAGTGATTTACGGCGTTGTGTCTTTTCGGAATTTCATTTTTTTTAGTCGAATGACGTTTTCGGCAAACATTTTTCCGTATATTACATTCGGCCTTTTCATAATTCGCCCTCCTAAATTTCAGCGTTTTCATAGGGACCCGACAGGCTCAATATACGGCACCATCTGCCCCGCCGTGGTGATCTAGTGGATAATGTACGCGGCGGCTAACCCACAGCTCACGGGATCGAATCCCGGCTGTGGCGGCTGCATTTTCGATCGAGGCGAAAATGCTGTAGGCCCGTGCGCTTAGATTTGGGTGCACGTTAAATAAACCCAGGTGGTCGAAATTTCCGGAGCCTTCCACTACGGCGTCTTTTATGATCATATTGGTGGTTTTGGGACGTTACAACCCACATATCAATCAAATAAGATGGTGCCATCTAATGCGGCCCAGATGAACTAGGCACGTACAAAATTATTTGCGGAAACCGCGCGTTATACTTCTGGTGCTAGTGCCTTGCAGCGGCATGAACCCTAGCCGAAACCAAACGTGTCTATCGACACCATTGGACCCAGTAACCTCTGTTTTTTTGTTTTTTTTGTTGCAATGGTGGTTCCATGTTATCTAAATCGGATTGGGTTTTAATGCAGTTATCATGATTAAGGGGTTTTAGCCAGTAGAAAGGTACACGTTCCTGTACGTTTAACGTTTACGTGTGGGAATCTATAAACGCAAGCCCAATCTGGTATTACGATAACAGGGTAAGATTGAAAACTACACGTACAAGTTAAAAGCCCCCAGTCTTTAGTCTTTTAGGTGGTTGCGAAAATACGGTGTAGTACTACTGTACCTTTCTCTCTGTTCTCGCTCATTCCCTTTTCCAATTTTTCGTTAACAAGGCCTGGGCACAGAGGCAACAGTGAGGCGTGACGATTACACTGGAAACTTGAGGGGAAAAAAATTGCCCGCAGCTTCCCTCGGGGGAACACTGAGGAGGATGCGGAAGCATGTAATTGGTTAACGGGTGTTAAATTGCGACTTACTTGGGTCGATGGCTAAATTGGTTAACGTGGTTGTGAAATGGGGTGTTAAATGAGTGAACACGTACGGCACGTATGCGAAAGGGCGGTGTTTTATTTATTGCGACGAACCAACGGACGAGCGGCAACTGAGCGAGCGAGCGCCGACCTTGAGTATATATACAGCGCGACGGTGCATGCGCTGTCAGCTGTCGAATGTTCTCGAAGGAGAAGCGCGCGCGCGGCACAGATGGCGACGGCGCATGCGCTGTCAGCTGTCGAATGTTCTCGAAGGAGAAGCGCGCGCGGCACAGATGGTGGGCGACGGCGCGACGGCGCATGCGCGCGCGTCAGCTGTCGAATGATCGAGAAGCGGTGCGGACGGCGCAGACGGCGCACTACAAGGCGCGAGTATAAGATGCTTCCGCATCTAATATGTTGAACGATTTTGAGTACTTTGTACTCAACTATGGGAGAGCACTGAGCCGTCCCGCTAAAACAGTTTAGTGGCTGGTAACAGAGT
Organism: Rhipicephalus annulatus; assembly: GCA_013436015.1. NCBI lineage: Eukaryota > Metazoa > Arthropoda > Arachnida > Ixodida > Ixodidae > Rhipicephalus > Rhipicephalus annulatus. Next base: position 389,425 of record WOVY01001456.1, on the reverse strand, counting down.
TAGACACATGCCTGAATACACAGGCATGGTTCAGTGTGCACCGACGCTCGCGTAGGTTTTAAATAGCTAACTTTACCGTACAAGCTCATGTTTGTGTTACTGGTTTCCGTACCAATACTTTACCTTCCTGGTGCATTTAATGTGAAACTTTGACCGTTTTAACTCGGACACATGTATGCTTTTGAAGTGCAACAAATAACCTTATACTTGATGAACGCGTGAATATTGCAGTAGCAGAGAACGAGTGATTATTGTATCAGACGTAATGAATTAGCTCAATTAAGGCGGTGCGGACGGCGCGGACGGCGCACTACAAGGCGCGAGTATAAGATGCTTCCGCATCTAAAAGCATTTGTGGTGTTGCGGTGAAGTGGTTCGCTAATACTGTGCGCTCACTTATCCGCGTCGAAATCAAATTTTATGCTTTGGCGCTATTAGGGAGGCACCCAAAGCAGAATGTAACAGTTCAATAGTCGATATTACATGTATGTGTTAATTGCATTAGCATGCCAAATGTCGGAAGTGAATAGATGCCGTGGTCTAGGAAAAGTGATGGGGCGCTAAAAAAAAAAAGCACGCCCTCGCCTCGACCTTGAGAGAGCGTGGAGCTGAGTGGTCCGCACTAGCTCGGAGGGGGAGAGAAGGAGTGTGAGTAGATCGCTGAACAGCATTCCTTCCGAAGAAAAGAAAGATGGCGCTATTTTCTAGAAACCTGCGCGGATGAGCGTAGATGAGTGCCAGTCGCACATTGCACGTCCCTCATTGGACGCCCCTGCTCTACCACTTTCCACCCTACCGCTGTTCTCATCTCAAGAGGCCTCTCGCCTCTCTCTTTCCCTTAACCTTCTATCCTTGACACTACTCATCCTAACGACCTTGCGCAGTATTTCCTAGCCACTGCCTTCAAGAAGCCACCATCTGTAACGCCGTTGCCTCTTGGCTCCGCAGGGGAACGCCACGCTAAAATGTACGAACCGAGTTCGCGCGAGAAGTCAGGCTTACGTCGCGCCGAACGGGACATGTCTTTCGCAAGCGCTCTGCGACACGCCGGAGCCAAAATCCAGGCGTTGTGCATCGCGCTGGTCGCAGCGGCCCGTCCGTCTTTCAAGCGGGGAACGGCAACACCGGGGAAGGGCAACGTGTCCACCAGAGTCGACGACCAGCGGGATCTGCCGTTCATGCTCGTCGAGTGGAGTGCCAAGTTGACCGTGTGCCTCGTCGCCATATTGCTCGCCTTGATCGGCTACGTTCTGCTGTTCGTGATAGTCATCAAAACAGTGGCCCTTGTGAGCTCTCCCGTGGACCTGGGCTTGGTCTTCCTGTCGATGGTCGTCGCAGGCATCGTGGTAGTGCTGGTGTTGTGTTATTTGCTGTACCGTATTGTCAGCTGGAGAAGTGTCCATCCAGCCTGAAGCCGTGTGGTCGCAGTTGACGACGGTGCGATATGGACAGCCCCAATTCTTCACCGTGCACCATAGCTACGTGGCTCCCCGTTCAGTTCTCGTCGTAGACACGTCTGTTATGTAAATGTGTGCACAAATAAACCAGCTTTTTTTTCTTTTAACCGCATCAGTTGTATCCTTGGCAGTATATTCAAGATGCCTGCTTTCATATGCTTCACTTGAACACGCACGGACCGATGGTAGCTGCCTGAAGCGTTGAGTTTTGCTTGAAAAAAAAAAAAACAGTTCAGCGTTGCTAGGGTGGCAACGGCTACTTTTTGCGGGTTAGTGCATAAATATTACTCATTATTAAACGAGATGGATGTGGAAACTAAGTGTCTGCAGTACGCGAAACATTTTTCGCATAAAAAAAACAACTGTTTAATAATAAAACCAAGTCTACCCTGACGTTTGTCGAAGATTCAACCGAGAACCAACGTTTTCCGTTTGATCTTCAATCGCTGTTGAGCTGATGTGTCCCTCATCCATCCCATTTTATGAACATTCGTTGACATTGCATTTTTTCTGACAACCTATGACATATCCAGCAATGTTTTCAGGCATAGACCCGCGCATGCTTTTTATTGCAGGAGGTGGCTTTTAGGGCTTGTAAGGTCGCGGGATTGAATCCAGGGCGCAGCGGCTCCATATCTATGGAGGAAAAATGCTTAAATAGGATGAGTTTTTTTTTCATTCAAAGAAATGTCAACTTCTAGGCGCAACTCGGGAATAGTAATATTTTTTCGTATGTATCGGTGAATTCACCGTTTTTTTTTTATGGTACTACCATATTCCGCACGTATTCAGATTTCCATGTCTTAATATTGCGTTGTTTGGTCCTAGTAATATCATTTCTATAACGCATTGTTAGTCTCGACAGCAAGCTCTTCTGATGTAAGGATTTATAGCACTATAGCTATAGCACATTCTTTTACTCGTTGTATTTGTATTTGCAACATCACTTCGAGGACCCTTCGGCCTCTCCAAACATGTACGCCTGTGCAAATTGTGTAACAAGTATATGGATGACTATAACGGTAAAGTGCCTGCATTGCTTCCGTGCGCAGGGGTCGCTAGCTGTTTATGATTATCAAAATGTACGAAAAGCGTTATGATATATATGATCGAGAATTAAGTGTACGCAAGGTCTGCCACGGTTGATCAGCAGCTTGGGCGCTCGGCTGCTGACCTGAAGGTCGTGGGTTCGATTCCTGCCGCGGCGGTCCGTATTTCGATGGAGGCGCGATGGTAGAAAGCCCTGCGATGTTCGATGTAAGTGCACGTTAAAAGAACACCAGACGGTCGGAATTTCCGGAGATCCTCCACTACGGCATCTCTTATGATCATATCGTGGTTTTGAGGCGCAAAGCACCAGATAATATTATTTAGTGTCAAATTTTTTTCTGTCATGCACGTAGCACTTACTCGTAACGCTATGCAAAGAATGACCCGATAATGATCCATTGTCTAACTACCACTGCATAAAAAAATAAGATAGAATACACTATTTTCAATACGACATATTTTGGCCATCGTTTTTTCGCCACTCGTCGAACAATTTTGGTTTAATAAAATTTCATGCTTGTTACGTGACGTCACAAATCTGTGACACCATTTGGTGATAAAATGGCGTGTGCGCACTCAAGAATGCTGCGCGCCGATCAAATTGGCAAGGTTTACTTGTAGGAGTTGGCGGGATGGATTCATGTGTGTGTGTGTGTGTATGATAATTAACGGTTGTGGTATAATGCCGTTGAACGACTCTGTGAATCTGTCCTTGATGAGAGATAGGGAGGAAATTACCTTGATTTCGGGAGGGGCACCACCTGAAAATGGCCATTTTCCGCTCTCCATGCTATGGCAAAAAAAAGAATCGGGAGAGGGGGGCACGCGTTCGGTGTGCCACACCCTGGCTACGCCCCTGGCTCCCTCTCTTCGGCAGATAAGCCTCCGAAATTAGTAATGCTTAATCAATAAATAATAGTAAAAAATAAATAAAGACACGCTCAGGACAGGCGCCTCTGTGTGTCTTGTTTGTGTTGTTTGATCTCGTGCTATCCATGCATAAATGTTGTAGTCTAGCAACGTATTTTGTGAACCGGTCGTCTCGTTTTAGCCACAAAATATTGTTCCGCATGTCTCGTCAACGCCGGCGCGCGGCATGCGGAAACTGTTTACCCGGACACTGCGAAGCGCGTAGGTTTTGAGTGCGACTTTTTTGCGCGCTGCAGTAGCGAGGCACTACCTATACTTTCAGTTCAACTGGAACAAAGTGGTTCTCTTGCACAAAAATCCGTATGGATATTCTGGTAACATTAATATGCGACTAGGTAGGTACGGTATATCGCGCAACCGATATTCTATTCCGGGAGATGAAAGAGGACGTTGGTGGGGCTGTGTTGCAAGCTACCATGACGAGCTTTTTTGGCATTTTTTTAATATTCCGGGAAAGTTTTTTTTTGCTTTCGAGAGATTCCTAGGGGCAGTACTTGACGTTTTGCTGAATGGTTATTGCGCTTGTGATAGCAAGTGTATTTTACAAGGAGGGAGTTCTTAACCCAGAAAGCACGAGAACAAACCATGCTTCCCGTTGAACATTTTGTTCTGATTTCCCTATCCATTTACAGCAAAAGCTGTTATGAGACCATAACGAGGGTCACGTGCTCTGTAGGGGTCCACCGCCGCTGCCGTCCGTAACTACTGTCGCGCGAAATAAGGAAGAAAAAAGAGCTAAACACCAAGGGCACCATGGGTTTCGAACCCGGGTCTCCTGCGTACCAGCCCAGTGTTCAACCACGGAGCCACACCAGTGCTGGAACTCCCGTTGCGACCTGGCTTTAGACAGGCTTGGTGTAGGAAAATGAATCGCGTTAATATGAGTAATAAAGTGTTTAACAACAGAAAAGGAACAACAAAGGCGTTACGCAATGCGAATTACACAACGAGTGGGCCACAGACTTGTGCACCGCATTACAAAAGCTTGTTCTTGTCCACCTATTAGCTACATGCGGAGCATACCCACTTCAGGCATAATTCACCTTCGTCAACCACAGCATCAAAAGAAAATCGCATGGAATTCCTCGCAAGTATGTGGCGGGCACCATGCATCTCGGAAGAACGACGAAGGATTGCATAGTGAATACTTTTATAGCTTACCTAAAATAATAATTAGAAGTCTCTACGTTGCATTCTTGGTCGATCCCCCAAAGTGGGTACGTGCCATGTATCTAGGATAGCAAAGCAAAGTGAATACTTCCTTACGTACTACACAAAAAGTATCAGGATTTGTGGCGTAAGGGTACACTGAAGGGTCCTTGTAGCAATTACACAAGAGTGTTTAACAAAGGCTCTGAAAGGCCGCTCTTCCAACTTTCGCTGTGACTGTGCTTCGCGTTCTGCGCATGCCTGGCGGTTTTCGTTTTTCACTTTGGCTCTGTAGACCATAGAGGTTAGGCTCCACATTGCTGGGATTTTGCAAGTGCAGTTTGCAGGCGCACCTTCGCACAATCTTGGAGAAAACCGGCTTGGTCGCTTCCAAGTTGTAGCTGCAGATAATTCAACTTCCTTAATCTTCTACCGAGCCAGACAGACTTGTCTCGAAATGAGTGTTCTGCGTCAGACGCGAAAAATTCTTGAGCACGGAGTGTCCCTCGCTGGAGCAACATTCCCTAAACGCGTTTTGTCAACGATAGCTTGTGGGCAATGACAAAAAAAAGGAAATTGCTGGAAAGTCAATTCACAGACTTTTGAATGCTTATTTTTACTTTCTTTTCAGTGGTCTTTGTGCATTCTGTTTCCTGAATCGCGCGTCACACGAACTACCCAGAACTCTGCGTGCGAAATCGCCTCGATTTGATGCCCGGATTTCCTATGGCATCCCTGGTCTCAAAGGAGATGAACAGACGCCACTGTGTAGCGACCCCCCCCCTCCCCTCCCACCGCCCAATTTGTTAGCCCTCCTAGTACCAGGCTGGTTTACTCTGGCGCATAGTATTTCTTCAAAAAAATAAAGAAAAAAATGTTGCTGTTTTTCACAAGGAAAATAAAGCTCGCTTCCCTTTTTTTGGAATGTTGCATGGCGAGGGCAAAAGCTGACGCCATAGCTTTGAAGGTCTATGGCAGCAAGCGGATAATGGCGGCGCCCTGAGAGTTTTTCGTTGGCAATGTGCGTAAAAAATTTCGCTACCGCATTGCATGCACGTGCGAGCCGAACTACTACGCCACCCGCGTCATTACACTGATCTCTGAAGGCCGCCTTTCCTGCAGATACGCTTCTCCATCTTTCCTAACCAAACGTCACCCCCCTACCCCTGCGTGACGTTCAATATTGACCGACTGACCCACCAACAATCTGTGTTGTTGACTTATCGTTCTTTTTCTCACTCTCTCCCCTTGAACATCTCTTCCATCTCACCCCCTTAAGGCGTGCGGAAATCGGCGCCATTGTGTGTCGTACAAGGGGCTGACAGAAATTAGGTGCTTTCTTCCTTTTGTTAGAATCACTCAACAACATTGTCTACTTTTCCCGTAACCACCACTATCGCCTCCACACTCGTCCAAGTCACCGCAGCAAGTAAAGACGTGTATCCGCGAGTAAACGCAACGATGCAATGTCTGAACCGAAGTCCAACCTTTCCTGCAGCTCGCACGCCGAACCAGGACCACGTCGTGCACTGCGCATCTTTTGTTGCATCTTACAGAACAAAACTTCTGCCGCCATAATTTTCAACCAAATTGAAAGATTGGATCATGAAATCGATAGAGACAACCTTCATTTCAGGCAGAAACTACAGAAAAAGAATAGATTTAATACATTTTCACGAACTTGCGCGTCTAGCGGCCCTACAGTGAACTACGTGAGGTGATGTTTTGTGACGTCATACTAACCCGAAACGGGCAAGCTAACAATGCTAGCCCTCGCCCCCACTTTTTGACTCACTGATCTCCCCCTACGGTTCCCAGAATCGGCATGAACAGCACCGGTTGCGAAAAATGCTCCTGGCTGAAGGAAAGCATCTCCGCTTTTGTAAAAGGAGGATTGGATTAAAAGGAGACGCGGAGAAAAGCAACAGGAGGGCGGGAACTCGCGCACCCTGTAGGTGCCTCGGCGATTCTGACGTCACAGTTCGCGCTCGCTTGCAGCCGCCGCGCACCGACAATCCATGAAAACTACAGCCAACCGCTCAAACATATGGGAAATTAACTGTTTATCCAACTAGTCAAATCTTCCGAGTAGAATTACTAAATTTCATCAGGGTTTCCTATTTTTGTTCAATATCCCCTTAAAACAGTATCACCTTGAGGTCCTGCTAACACGGCTTACTCGAACTGTTTTCTCGCGTAGCTGGGTGATTTGGATAGCTATCATCCATGCACGTGTTTTCATCAACAGTGCAATATGTGCGCGCATGCATTTGACAGGCTGTCAAGGCTATGACAAATTGCATGTTTCAAAAGAGCTGTTTATTGGCGTACACACTCAAAAAAAAAAAAAAAACATATGGACGATGACATTTGGAGCATACTGAGCGTGGTCGAGTTCATCGTAAGATGTACGCCGTCCACGTCGCCGACTGCGACCGCATGACTTCACGCTGAACGGGCTCCAACTCGGCGGAAATCGCGGCATTCCAGAGCACAAACTTCAGTTTAAGCCCTACCACGGGGGCTGCAACAGCCCAAGCTACGAGCAGCGCAGTGCGATAGTCGATAAAGTAGTATTCGGCACCCACAGCGCGGATGACGTCCAGGGTGATCGACACGAATACGATGAAGGCATACACTGTGACGAAGGGAAATAAGGTCAACATGGCCGCTAATTCGACCAGCTTGAAAAGCATTTTCCAGCAGCTGTGGATGCCGTTGGACGCCGGTGCATTCCCCGGCTGGGTCGGCGTACGAGGATCTGCAGACCTCTTGCAAAACGCACCGGCCGCTGCGATAATCGCGGAGACCAACCTGAGGATCCCGTTTCCGATTTTTCGTAGGCCCGTGTACTCAGATTTGGGTGCACGTTAAAGAACCCCAGTGGTCAAAATTTCCGGAGCCCTCCACTACGGCGTCTCTCATAATCAGAAGTGGTTTTGGGACGTTAAACCCCACAAATCAATCAAATCAATGAGTGCGGCCGGAACCCAGACGCATTTGCCACAGAACTTTTGGCGGCCCACCATTATCATCGTGAACATGTATGAGCCACAGAATTGGTTTAGATCCTACACAACTTCCACTATAAAGGACGAAGGTAGCAGTTGGACCAACAAGTGGCTGCGAAGTGACTGCGGCAAGCCGGTGACCCCGAGCTGCGAGCGCACCCCGAACCGCTTGAAGGCCACGCCGACAGCGAAGTGCCCGTGTCGTGTCTGTGTGGGGTTCAGCTTGAATCTCTGCGTTAAGAATCAATAGAATCAATCTAGCATCACCTAGCTATAAAGCTTATATAGCTGCGACCTCGAAACAACCTGCGTCACTAATCGTCCGATTTCTGTTATCTGGCTCCTTTTACTCGAACTGCGGTAATACACGAAGCAAACAAAATATGAAACCTTCTAACGTATTCAGTTCTCTGTTATCTAATGCCAGGATACGAAGGCCCACACCACAAGATAAACGATTAGGTCGTATATGCAAGCGTTCTTGAAATAAATATTTGTTTTTTTTTTCAGCACCTTGTATTCGCTTCGCGATAACTGTACGCCCAATGAAACCGCGATTAGATTAAATCCCTGGGCAACGATCGACTTTGGTCAAATGTGTTTTGCCGCGTAATAACACCGTAACTAGTTGGGCGCCGAGAGTATGGGTGTAGTAATTCACTTCTACGACTCTGCTGCTGCTAGTGACGAACATCCACATCGTCGTCCATCGTGAGTTTCTTTGCAACTTTTGAGCTCACATAAGTGTTCGTTTGGTGCGGTTCCAAACTGCGCACGTGACTTTACGACTTCATTGACGCGGCTTCGCCGCGCGTATGTTCGGCATTTCGAAGCTGCGCAACTTGATTGTTCGGGTGTATAAAATCATAATTTTTGACCGCTCGAAATTCCGCAGCGACGCGTGTAGTTCCGGCACCGATTACAAGCCGCAGCTTCACCCGCCACGACGGTTTTGTGCACGGCAGGGCTCGACTGCGGACTATAATGTCGCGGGATTGTATCCCGGCCGCATTTCGATCGAGTTGAAATGCTGGAAGCCCGCGCATTTACATAGATTTCGCTGCGTATTGAAGAACGCTAGATGGTAGAATGGTAGCCCGTGCGGTTAGATTTGCTTGCGCGTTAAAGAACCATGCAGGGATAGTCGAAAGTTCTTTAGCCTTGCACGCATCCCTGATGAGCCTGTATCCGTGCTGTTAAGTATTAACTGTTAGGGCAAGGACGTCAGACCCTAACAGTTATTTCTATCTGGAAATCGATCCTGCATGCAGGTGCCTCGATACGTTGATGATTTTTATTAGAGAGTTTTAGTACTGCGTACGCTGCGTACGTGGCGGCGTTGAGTACGTAAGGACGCCACGTTCTGCGTAGTACGCATGCGCAGACCGCAACGCGCACGTATCGCGTTACGTACGCAGCCGCTACGTACGCACGCATGAGATGCGTGCGTGCGTACGCATGAGGTGATCGCGCCGCTCTCAAACAAGTTCGCTACAGCGCGAGACTTCGTTTTGCAAAATGGCGGCATCGAAGGCAAGCACCGACCGGATCTGCGGCTTAAAATATGGCCATAATCTGGCTATAACACTTGGATTGGCTCACATTGGCTGTCAACAACACGTGCTTCTATTTTGATCTACCAGATGGCACAACACGTTTCACGCTCGTTACGTACGCGGGTACTAAGGCGTACTAAAAGCCGATTGGTGGCATACGACGCCACGTAGCGCAAGGCGCTTGCGTGATGCGTACGTAGCACCATTCCGCAGTACTAAAACTCTCTATTAGGTACAGTTCTAGAGCATTGGTTCTCATTCGCGCTTCCATCACCGCTTGCATCCCTGAATTACTCCAGTATGGCGCCTCTTTTGGTCACATCATGGCTTAGTTACGTGAAACTACAGTAATCATTATTTTCACTTTCCATTTCGTTTAAATTTGGGCGTTGTTATACGACGTCACGCGTGACGTTTTCGCTCGGGTGATGTCTCCTATAGAGCACGCGACTGATGCTGCATATTCCGCTACTGCGCATGCGCTCTTTATGAGATGGAAATGTGCTACGCCGATATCATTTAGTCAATGGCTTTAACTAGACCTTCGCCTGTGTGTCGGATTTGCAAGTGCGCAGTTATGTTATTTTTGGCTGATTCGCCATTATTGCGAATTGCGAGTAGCACCTGTTCTGTGCATCACTGGTTGTTTCCGCGTCCAGTGGTAAACCTACGCTACCCAGAAATTTTAAGTCATGAGCCAATTAGCCTGCAGTTTTATCTTGTTGAGCTATATTCGTTCTGTATGAGAAACAATTACTTCAGAAATTTTGATATCGGCAACTCACACGTTCGACATTCTTAATTGTCAAACATAAAACGACGCGTTCCAATCTTTGTGCACAAACCACTAACGTCTGCAGTGTTTTCTCTATCTCGCTCTGTAGACGTTGGTCGAGGGTGCGCCGTCTTCCAATGTGCGTCAGCAGCGGAACTGTTTTCTCGGAAAACAACCCGCCACACGTCTCGGACACGCCCTCCTCCACGCCGTGGCCCGGGAGATCGCGGCACGATCGGGCGGCAGACTTTAGTAACACTGTGAGCCATTCGAGTGTGGGATAACTTTGCCGCACTGCGGCTGCTGCTCTCGCGTTCCCGTCACGCTCAGCGCTTGCCGCTCTTAACACCGTCGTCGCGTCGTGTGAACATCAAATGCTTGAGCTCTGGAACGCGTCTGTACTAGTCATCGGCATTAACGTCGTACGCAAGCTACAGGTGCATGCCCTGCCACCTCGGATTGCGTTTGCGAAGTTCGTCATCTGGGTGCGCTTCTCTCCCTGCAAGCTTATATCGTAAAATGAATTTTGTAGCGTTAGCTACACTGGCCTCACTGAGCCAATTTCGCGTGGCATTGGTATGCGCGTGCGCAATGATACTCCGCCGCCGGTGTGCGCTTTCCAGAGGAGTGCCGTCATAGCCTTGGTAGACATATGGACGCCGACGCGCGCGCCTTCCCTGTGCAGTCGCCATCTGACACTGCGCTGGAGCCGCTTGATAGCGCCTCTGACTGGCGTTTGCCACTGTGGTATAGCCATGGAGGAGAGTGCAAATGCTGCTCAACGGTGCAGTAGAAAGGAAAAGCTTAACTCATCGGATCCCGAAGTTTGCCCGGCAAAATAAATATACATGTGCGACATGTATATTTATACGTATACCGTGTGTGTGTTATTGGAACAGCTGTAAACATGATATTTCGAAAGCTAAGAATAATCAGCTGAACCTTTGCTAACGCTACGTATATCCTGGCATAGCTGAGTTAAGCCACTGCCATTTTTTTCTTTACGTGCTGGAAGCCTAATAAGTAAACAAATGAGCATGTATCCGTGCTTAATAATATGTAATATTATGTGAAATAGTGTGTTTAATGTTTATGTATTAAATAATATTTATTTATTTACTTATTGACTTCAAGGCCCATGGACGTTAAAGATGGTAATAGTTATGGGTATTGGCAAGATATATTTAGTTTCTTTTTGGGGCGGGGGGGGTTAATAACAACTATAACTTTTGGGGTTCTACATCTCGAAACCACGATTTAATCGTACAAGTGGAGGGCTTCTCAAATTTTAACCAGCTGGTGCTTTTTAACGTGCACCTCAATTTGTACAGTGCACGTGGCTCCATCGAAATGCCGCCGCGACGGCCGAGATATCCTCGGGGGTTGCAAACCCCTTGCTGCTTCGCGGTGGTTGTGCGGTTAAGGCGGATGCACCGTTGGTTTTGCGTGAATGCTGGTATAGCTTGGAGAGAGAGAGAGAGAGAGAGCAAGAGCCCATTTAGCACCCCACCCCTGCCCAGCTGACGTTGGCGGAATATGCATGAACATTAGTAATACAGCATTAACGCGAAAAAAAAAAATCCTGTTGTGAAGTTACTTAGCGCGTGACAGGCGCCCTCAAGTAAGGCAAATGAAATGAAAAAGAAAATCACGGCATATCCACGGATCCAATGCTGATGAGTGGGGCGAAGCGGCCGTTTGTTCGCTCGTGCATCCGTCCGTCCGTCCAACCGTGAGTCGATCTGTCCGTGCGTCTGTCTGTCTGTACGTTCGTCTGTTTATTGAACACTCCAAGCACCACCATCTCGCATCTTTTCATCATATATTGGATGGATGGATGGATTGATATGGCTCTGCCCTTTAGATCGGGTTGTGGCTAATGCCACCAAGGCGTTTGATTGATTATATACAAGTACCGCCATCTAGCGAACATGCCAAGAACTTAACTCTCCTGTGGCACATAGCCGATAAAGGTGGTTACTTCAGATGACAGTCGGGTGAAAAAAACTGCCTAACATAGTATTAGTTAAGGCTGTGGCGCAGTACATTGCACAGCTATTGTGGAATATATTGTCACTAATTTCACCACGGGCGCTGTCAATCCTGTGCCCGCGTTGATCGCAGTATGGCTTGTGTTTCGTTTGATGGTGTGAAGGTGCGCGTGTGGTCCTCGTGTAGTTTTCTCTGCGCATGACACTAAAAGGTAAATAGAAATGCTAGAAATCAACTTACGCCGATAAAAAATCATATCGTCATATACTATATATTCGAGGTCTTCTATATCGCTGTCATAGAAAAATGAAGTTCGAAATTAATACGTGCCATTGTTATGCACCTGTACACACATCATTGTGACGTCAGGAATTTGGTAGTACGTTTAGTTTCATATTTGGGACGCTATGCTACATTGTATTTCTTAGACTAAACGTGCCAAGTTCAATCATTGGCCTGCGCTCGAATCCTATACGCCAAGGCTGGTTGATGGTGGAACCACGAGGCTCCATCAACAACCAGCGTACTTTTTTTTTTTTACCAGTTGAAGCTAATGGTACTTTTACGTTCCTGAGGCGCTCCAGACATGGGTTTGATAGCAAAAATGATGAACAAGTTGAACAGTAATTTTAAATAAGCAAAAAAAACTCGACATTGAAGTCTAAACGCAGGTTTGCGTGACATAGAAGTTTTCAAGAAACGTGTAAGGCATGCTGGTTCCGCTAGCGCGGAGTATGACAGGTGTAAAATCTGCGAAAGGCAGACGCTCATGGTAAAAGTGGCCCCTTCGCATGAGCCGCACCGTGTGCCATGCGTACAAGCCTCTCGGAGGAGGCGGAAAATGACAGCTGTGATTTGGGCGCATATGGGGGCCAGCTAACACCGCCATCCCTCTTCGCTGAAGTAGAGCACACCCGCTTAGTTGATTTCTCGGCTAGCTCCACATTCCACCGTCTGATGCCGCCACCTGTACAGGCAGCGCGAAATTTGGTGGTGGTGGTAGTGGTTAGAAGAAAGAGGAAAAAGGCACCTAATTTCTGTCTGCCTTCAGGCGACACGTCGCAGTGCCTTATAGGGGTGGGGGGAAGGAGGGATAAAAAAAATAGAAGGAAAATGGACGAAGAAGACAGGCAAGCGACAGAAAGATCTCCTAGGAGACAAGACAAGACAAAAGAAGGAGATAGGAAAGTGGGGATCCGGTCGAAGCAGTCCAAGGGCGGGGTGCCACAATGCGAGAGCTACACGGCGTCGGGAGACCGCGGAGGGCGAACCAGTCGGCGGGAGCTTCGCTGGCGTCGGAGATCGCGAGGGCACAACCGTCCAGCTTGAAATATTGCGAGCGAATCCGAAATTTGTAGTGCAGTGATCGAGCACCAACACGACACCAAATGTCGCACGCAGGCAAAGTGAAATTTGCACGTTGCCGAACCAACGAAGCGTTGACCAGACAACACACGCGATCGTTGCCCTGTGGACACAGTGCACGCGTTCCGTCATTGTGCCACAATTGTGACGTGACGTGTTGGGAACAAAACACCCGATAAAGAGGCACATTACTGGCATACACCACGCTTCTCAGTACTGAATTACCCTGTTTGTGCCGTGTGTTCTGCGACATCGGGTATAAGTAGCTGGAAACGGTATCTGATAAGCGAATGCTTGTATAGAAGTTTCAGTTTTGGTACTGACATAATCAGAAGTTAATCAGCTAACATCTTTGTTTTTAATGGTATCACTTTCTGTTTAGTTGTATGTTTAGTTATATCGCCGCAGAAAAATCAAACGTGCAGGAGAGCGAAAACCTTGGAACCAGTCTTTTTACTTTACAATCAGGAGCAATCAAACGTAAGTGCATATGAGTGACAACGTTGTACATGTCTGCTAATTCTGCGGGATGTCTGATGTGACCACGGGATAACGACACAGTTTGATCGCGGACGAATTCCGCTCAAACGGGGGAACAAGAAATTCCGAAGCCGACCGAGTCATTTCATACACTTATACTTTTTTCTATCTCCCCGGGGACGCTTTTCTCAGGGTTAACGAACGTCATTATCAGATCATACACAGTGAAAATGGCCTGTACGGCGTAAACACTCCCTCTGCGTTATCGCGATTGATTTTCAACAGTGTGAACTGTTCCTCGACCCTATCGATCGTGACTGAGCCAGACAGGAATGGGATGACGAAGTCGCATTCAGTATTTACCATGAAGATCTCTACCAGCTGCTTAGTTACAAATTTTGTTTGTGGAGAGCAGGGGTTCACTGTACTTTATGTACGTTCGTACGTGCGTGCGTGCGTATATATGCAAGAAAAATTGAAAAAAAAAAGTTAAAAGGAGAGAAATGAACCCCTCCCCATTCTTTGACACGTCACTGAACTCTACCGAAGTGCGCCTGCACAATTTATTTATTTTTTAGCCTGTTTGTGTGACACATTTTCCCGGCCGCGTGCTTTTTAACCCCTTTTGTTCCCTTCCTGGTGGTCACTGATGTGTCATGGCCATGGTCCCCCCTCCTCTCCTGAGAAGAAACGGCCCAAGGTTGCCTGCCCTATTGTGGTAATATCGTATTTGCCATCAAACTAATCAGCTTTTTCAGAGAGAGAGACATATATAGTAACGTTGCCGACCAGCCGCTTGGAAAGCTGATCTGTTCAACCGTGGTATCGCAGCACTACCGTCCTCTTGTTTGTCGTCTTCGGCGACCCATTGATATAGCCACACTCCACATCCCAACCTCACGCGAAGAAATGCCTTTGACTCCGAAAGGACCCTACGACTTGGAGACGTCGTATCAGGGAGGATACCAATTGACGTCGCCAGTCGAAGAAGCAGGAACGCCCGAACTGCAAGCGAAGCCTCATCGCTCCGCACGCAAGGAGAACCGCGTGGTGAGATTCGCGCCTTCTCTGGTGTTCATCGACGAAGAAGCCACATCGTTGACCCAGGGTTCTACCTCTCGTTCGTCTCAGCCGTCAGCGACTTCTCACAAGCAGTCCAAGCACGCCAGTGCACGTCAGCCGCGGCACGATAGCGTGTGTGTCCTCGTGGAGGAAGTGCCGGAGCCGTCCACCGCCAAGTTCCTCGGGAGGTTGCTCGACGCCTGGGGGTCAATCAGCGCGGCTTTCTTCGTGGTCCTCGGCCTTGTCGTGTTTTGCCTCGGGGCCGTCGAAGCCGCGAATCCCGACAGCTCCAAAGGCGGTGGGTTGTTCTTGCTCGTGGGGGCTGTTCTGCTCGCGATGTCGGTGGTGATGTGCAACGGGGTCAGCGGCCCCACCCGATCGGCGGCAGTCAGGATCATAACGTGTACAGGCTCGTCCGAGATGAAAACCGCGCGGACGTAAAACAGGACGGTGGCTTCATGTATATGCACCCTTTTCACTCGTCATAAGCACATGTTCACGCCATCTTTTTTCTTCCATTTTCGCGAAGTTCTTGCAAGTGTATTGTCCTAATAAACATTCATGTTAACCTGCACCACTTGATCTCGCTCCTTCATTCCGCGATCGCCTATACGGCGCCCTTCGCGGCGAGTTTCGCAAAATGTCGATGTACCTTGGCGCGCATGCTGGTGGCACTTCATTGCAATGCAGCTCGCCGGTGACGACATGAGACAGCGTGGCAGGAGCAGAATCCGACGAGATACGTCCTAATAGAACACGCAATTATGACGTCATCATACTGACCACCTAAGTTTGTTTGACGCCCACACGATGTGCGCGTAGCGTCCGCTTCGTTCCTTAGAAGTGCGAACAGATTTATTTCCGCAACGTTGTGATTAGCAGCGAAACGCCGTTGGCATTCAGCGCGTGTGATTTCGGTCAGTGTTACGGCGCTAACGTTTGGTTCGAATGTTTAACGGGAACCAGAATAGAGGGTAGTAGCTGAGCGAAGGGTAGTAGCCCCTTCACTCCAGCAGTGGAGTGAAGGGGCTAGTGGAGTGCAAGACTAAATAATAATGCATAATTTGTATTGACGTCACATTGGTCGTCATCTTCAGGTACCCGACAGTTGACATGCTGCGTGAACACATTCTCGACTGCGTGGAGCAAGAAACGGTGACCTCGGATTAGAGCAGCTGTCCCCTCCAATCCTTTGTGTTCACCCTTGGCGTTGCTGACGAACAGATGAGAGTGGGCAGAGCACAAAAGAACGTGAGGGGTGAAAGACACTGTCCTCTCCTACACTGACACTCTCTAATGAGATAAAAAGCCTTGGTGGCCGCCATCTTTACGTACTCAGCGCAGAGAGGCTGTCTGTGACATCACGTGCAAGTTATGTTGTACATAACTTGCACGTGATGCTCTGCTTGTTTCAGCAGACAGTGGAGTGCATTGCTGCGCCACCTGTTGAACACGGTTGAAGGTATACTGTCGGTCGAGCTGAGGCTTTGCCTGGTCAGGGCCTCCTTTATTTTATCAATGCCAGCCAGATGCGCGTGATCCAGCTCTTCGCCACGCTCTCCTCTAGCCCTTTCCTACTCTCACCTATCACCTAGTCTTCGCCCGTGGTTTGCGGTCATGGGGAAGAGAGCCCTCCATGTAGCGCCTGACGACGTCAATAATATAAAGTACTTTTTGTTCAGTTGTGTACAAATCCGTGAGGCGGCGTCTTGCATTTCTCGTTATCGCAATGTTGGCCGTCACGCGGTCATGGCATGGTGACGCAGCTGCATAACTAGCACTGTGAGGTGGCGGCGGCATTGCTTCCAGCCACAAAGAAGGAACATGAAGGAACAAATCTGACAGACGTATGATATTGGAGGGGGACAAACGTCTATCGCGTTTCCGTGGAAAAGCGCTCGGGAGCACGTCTGATGCATGCAGCCCTATGCCCTTCCTGTGGCGTCGCTTCACGATTACCCTTTGCACTAAGGCAAACCGACGGCTCCCGTTTAAGAGCCCGCGATTGCACTGGCATTGGATGAAATGAAGGAGGCATTGGACTGGAGAATGCCCGCACGCTGGTCCGCTGCGCACGCTCCGTAGTATCGCTGGCTCGCTCAGCGTGCCGCGCATGCGCAGTTTGCGTTCCGCTCGTTTGCTTGGCCCGCTCAGCTATTACTTTATAATAACAATACGTACTTTTAAACTGTTGCATAACCAGATACCGGCAAGAATCCGCGCATCTACTCGCTGGATAGGCTTTGCGTGGCCCTGTCTCTCAAATCCACATGCGTTTGTGGTTACTCGCGACATCCACTTTGCGGAGATTGCTGCTGCCGGGTCAAAATAAGCCGTCGTAGATCGAGCGATCACCTTGTTTCATCCGGGTTGCCAAAGTTACTGGTGTGGTCGGGGTTCTGTGCATAGGACCAATAACCAGCCAGACATCAGTGAGAAGTGGCGCACAGGAGCCGGAGTTGACAACAGGAACGTTAATTTACAGTATTTACATTACTGCAAGTAGCCTTTTGCTACAGTATTGATGGCAGCGCGTTTTTTTTTTACTTGATGAAGGAAGCTCTTTGTCAGATGTTGATTGAAGCTCGTTTGCAGCGACTGGATGCTTGGTCTTTCCCAGATTTCCGAGGCTGTCGAAGAAAACTATTGAGTTCAGGACAGTTCAATCGAGATGTAGTCTTCATCGCTGTCAAAACAAAATGTAAAGGCCAAGCACCGCCTTAGTCACAACCCAGGAAAGAGGAAATCGGCACGCCCGGTCAACACACTCTTCCTGATTCGCCTGGAGTAGATAGGGAAAGGACCGCAATCACCACTTTCATGACCTGTAGGCGGCGCGACTGTACATCCAACACGGTGGTCGTTGAAATGATCTCCCCGAGGGAGACGACCACGGAGGCTTCCTCCGTGGAGACTATAGTATTTGCAAGTTTCGTAGACTGTCACGCCGCCCCGCGGCCGCCAGCGTAATTTTTTCAACGAGTATCGGAGTAGCGCGGGGCAGCGGCGCTCATAGCATGTGCACGTTCATCTTGTCGAGAGTTGGGCTTTCACTATAACACTTTTGTTGTAGTTACCGGGCGCACAAAGGTCCCTGCAGCCGTTGCACAGTCTCTGTTTGCGGAAAGGGTGTGCTTTTCAGAAGCAGCGAAGAAATAACTGAGACGCCTAATCACGTTTATCTGTACCTGTAAGTACGTTTCATGCGTCATTTGTGTGTGAGAAACGCCGGGCGTGTTTGGTGTATACTTGCCATTCGGCGCATGACCTTCGTATTTGTTGCTATCGCGTTCATTGCTTGGCGTTAGCGGCAAAGCTGTGACGTTTTTCAAAAATGCGTAAAAAATATCGGACCTTCACGCCACAACAAGTGATGTGTTTGGCATTATGGTCTTCGCCTTCAACGAGGCATCGTATCTGAGTTTCTGAATCGTCTAAGTGGTGCATAATATGCGACTGCAAGAAAAAAAAATAGAGCCATCGCGAAGAAAAAAAAAACACTGCAGTGCAGCCCCATATATGTGCTCAATGACTCCGATTCCAACTCCGATGCTCCCTGTGGGCGCCATATTGAACCACCCTGTGCGCCCGCTATAGGCGATGAAACTTGCGAATATTCTAGGGACCATACAGAGACCGATAAGTACACATTTGGTGAAGATTTCAAATCTGCGCTCTTCGGTGACCCTTCAATATTGTTTCGAGAAAGTAGGGGAGTGCTAACATACCATATTAAGAAAATGAATGTCGGGTTGCACATTTGAGAGATAAGTGCAAAATTGTAAATAAGGCGCACGCGCTCTTCAAATTGCTGGCTGTGCGTAATCGTGCGCAACGCCTGCTGTTATGTTGGAATAATGTTATAATGGGAGACTCGGTACGAATTTCTCAGTAATGTCAGAAACATTTTTTGGATACGTCCATTGTCTTACAGTTTTGGTTGCATTGCATTCTACGCGAAGCTCGTTCACGTCACCTAAAAGCGCGAAGGAGAATAAGCAGATGATAAAAAAAAAATGTTTTTCAATACCGAAGCGCCAGCGCTAACTGAGGCATGCCATATTACCGGTAATATGATTTTAGAGTGCTTTCTTGATTAAAACAACAATTGAGTGCTTTCTTGATTAAAACAACAATGGCAGAATATCATGAGAAATAAATTGGCAAGCAGCGAAAGAAACCTGTGGCAATATGCAATTCTCACGTTTAAGAGGTGATGTTCCCGTTACTATGCTATGTTTCGGTGTTTCAGAAGTACAAAACATAGCATGGCGCGGGGCAGAAAAGACAAAAAAAGGAGGAATAAATGAGGAAGGACAGGGAGGTTAAAGACAAAAAAAAATCACAGCATACCTAAGAGGTGGATGATGAGTAGGGCGAAGTGGACGGACGGACGCATGGACAATTTTTTTTTGCCGCGGTGATTCAATCTTATACCCCTGCCACACTGGAGGTGTTAATGTCATTTATTTCGAAGGTCATTCGATATGAGGTGGTGCTACACAAGAAAAAGTAATGTCATTCGTTCGTTACACCAATGTCGAGAATTTAGAGAAAAAAAAAACCAGAAAGTTGAGTAAGATAAATGTAGCGTGAGAGAAAACGTAAGTTATTCATTTTAAAAGACATGTGAAGAGTCGCTTCGCTAAAACAAACACGCATAGAAATTTTGTATTGGAATATTTCAGGCCACTACAAGCCAACGCGAGCCTTAGCCTTTAGCCGCAGTTGATAGAATGAATATGAGAATGAACTCCAGCAACACGGCGGTGCAATCGAACAACGACGCTAAGCTGCAGCTACTAAAGCGTTTAGTTGCTGCATACTTTGCGCTTCGGTATAGAAGCGCGTTAGCCAGAGGAAGAGGCTTGAGTATGAGACATGAGACATGGGCAAAAACGAGGACGGCGTTGAGAGATGAAGTTTGAGCACAGCGTGCGGTTATGCTTTGATACACGCAGTAATCTTTTGCAGAATGACTTCGATTTAGTATTTTCGAGTGCATACACTTACCGAGAACACTTCAAGATCACCCACACATATGTTCACGTGCTGTCATATGTCAATATACGTATGATGTCTACATATGTACGCGTACATTGCGCGATCAAGTGTGCCGATATAGTATATTTCTATTGAATAATGTACACAGCTAACTGTCTGTCAAATTGATTGAAACATGTGTGAGCGTAAAAAGCCCACAGAACAATACGGCCACTCAAATAAGGGTGTCGTGCGACGTGAAACGATGGAAGTCGAAAACATGCGAACCGATATTTCATGATCACATGATGTGCAGGAAATATTTGTATGGGACAAAAACATGTGCGATATAACATTCGCTGCAAAATAACAAACATGTGTCCGGAGGTGCAAGCCACTTCAATGAAAAAAAAAATCACCGCTCGCACGATTATAACTATTTTGTAGTGATTGGATTTGTTTTTCAATCGTGCTGCATAGCACTCCATTCAAAGTACACGCATCAATTTGAAAGAAAAGGGCACCACGAGTGCAAGATGAAACATGCGAAAAAAAAAAACACCGTCGCTGGTAACAATGCTCACACGGCATCACGGCGCCTCGAACCGGAAGTTGGTGCAGACGCGCACCGTGGCCCACAATCCATTGCGTGAGCCACGATTTTGCTATCCTCATATTGCAATGGTCGTAAGACAGAACGTGCGTTTCTAGTCCGGCCGTGGCGTGTGTTTGTTTGCATTATGGCCGACTACGCCATCGGCCGAAAGCCTGCGAGTATATATATAGTCTCTGTACCACTGAGGTTGAGAGACAAACGTTTTGCGGCAGCCTTCCACACAACTGCTCACGTTAAGATCACACGTGCCTTTAAAAAACTCAAAATTTTAGCGTGTTTGCATTATTTCTTCTCAAATTGAGAAGGCTCAGCGCCACATTTCAAGTAGTCAATGGGGTCGAGAGTATACATTCGGTGCTTGTGCGATAGCGAATGTGTTTCTCCAACCCATTCGATCGCCTATAAGTCATTCGGTTTTATTGACATTAAATATCGCTGTTTAGTAGCCGCATAATCTCATTAAGTGCGAAGTCATTCAGTTGAACGACATTAAAACGTCCAGTGTGGCAGGGGGTTTAAATTAGGGTTTAAAGGCAGTTTCACGATTAAGTTGTTCTTGCCAGCCGAAAGGTACACGTTCACGTACGTACACGTTCTTTTAGCTTCCCACACGTTTACGTGTGGAAAGCTAAAAGAATGCGTTCCGGTCATGCGCTAAGCCCGATTCGCTATTACAACAACACGGTAACGTTGAAATGCACGCACACAATCTAAAAGCCCCTGGTCAAGTCTTTTAGCTGTTTACAGAAATACGGCGTGGTATTACTGTACCGCTTCCGCTTTCTCACTCATTCCCATTTCCAACGATAGCTTTCTTTTAGTTAACAATGCCTAGGCTCAGAGGCAACAGTGAAGGGTGACGATTTCACAGTACCTCATGAAAAAAGAAAGCATTTGGGGTGTTGTGGTGGAACGGCTCGGTAATACGCTACGGTACTTACCTAATTTCCTAAAGTGCTCATTTATCCGCATTGAAATCGAATTTAATACTTGGCGTCATTATGGGAGGCACCCGGAGCAGTATTTATCAGTCGATATTGGTGTTCATTTCATTAGCATGTCAAATGTCCCGGGTGTCGCGTTTGTTTGGACAAAATATAAAAAAAAGCTATCCGCTGAACGATCCTAGGTGGCTTGCCAAACTTTCTCTCCAGGCCAACCAACGCACTTTCCTGGCTGTCTTCTACATTTCACAACAACCTGGCCACATTCCACGCATGCCGTTTTCAAATAGGAAGGAAACGTGGTGCCGAAGGCGCTTCGTCTCAGAATCTCGCATAACTCATCCACCCATCATCATCCATACGACTGTCCCGGCATGTCCTCCCCCTCCCCCCGAGGGTCTTGTGAGGGGGAAGCTTTCGTTTCGGGCAGAAGGTTATACCCTGGCAATGGGACCGTCGCTCGGCGCTAGGTACCAAACAGACGTGGCCTGCTGGTTGGTCTTGCTGCCTTTCGTGTTGTATCCTAACCTCGTAAAGGCGCGCCGTTGCCTCAACGCCACAAGAGCGTGGAAGCGAGGGGTCCGGATTAGCTCTGAGGGCGAGGGTGGGAGTCGGAGTAGATCGCTGAACAGCATTCCTTGTGAAGAAAAGGAAGATGGCGCTGCTTTCTGGGAACGTGCACGGATGAGCATAGATGAGCGCCAGTCGCACGTTGCACGTCCCTCATTGGACGCCCTTGCTCTACCACTTTCCACCCTAACACTGTTCTCATCTCGAAAGGGCGCTCGCTTCTCTCTTTCCCTTCCCCTTGTATATCCTTGGCTCTCCTCATCCTAGAGACCTTGCGCAGTCTTTCCTAGCCACTGTCTTCAAGAAGTCTCCGTCTGTAACGCCGCTGTCTCTCAGGGGAACACGACGGTAAAATGTACGAACCAAGTTTGCGCGCAAAATCAGGCTTACGTCGCCCTGAACGGGACATGTCTGTCGCAAGCGCTCTGCGACACGCCGGAGCCACAATCCTGGCGTTGTGCATCGCGCTGATCGCAGCGGCCCATCAGTTTTGCAAGCGGAGAGTGGCAACACCGGGGAATGGCAACATGTCCACCAGTGTCGACGACCGGCGGGATCTACGGTACACTCTCCTCGACCGGGCCAACTTCGCCGCGTGCCTCGCCGCGATAATCATTTTCGTGATCGGCATCGTTTGCCTGCTCGCGCGCGCAATCGATCATATGGTTCGAACGAGATCTTCGCTTGACATGGGATTGGTCTACCTGTCGATGGTCCTCGCGGGTTTGGTGGTAGTGTTGGTGTTGTGTTGTGTGCTGCACACTATTTTCAGCAGGAGAAGTTGCCATCCAGCTTGAAGCGGTGTGGTCGCAGTTGAGGATGGTGTGAAATGGACTACCCAATTTTCAATTCTTCACCCTGCACCATAGCACTGTGGCTCCCCTCTAGTTGTCATCGTAGACACGTCTGTTATGTAAGTGTGCGCGCAAATAAAAGTTCTTTTTTTTTGCATCAGTTGTATCTCCGGCATTATTGAAAATGCCTGCGTCCGTATGTTTCACTTGGAACACGCGTGTTGAGATGATTGCTGCCTGAAGCGTTGTTTGGCGTGAAATACAACAACAACAAACGAAGTTTATCGTGTTTAGCGTGGTACCGGCTACTCTTTGCCGCTAATTAAAAATTAGTCATAAACGAGATTTGGCTACCGTTTTCGAACGCATGTTTGTCTTTATCTGTCAGTGATAAAAAAAAAACAGCGTGTTATTCGCAGCTTCTACTGAATGGATGTGTCCCACTCATCTTACTTTTCATAAAAATTAGTCGATATTCCAGTATCTCGGAGAACCGATATGATATGAGGGCCAGGAGTGCGTAAGGAAAATACATATCCAGTCACATTTTTTGGCACGAACCCGCTGTTCTTTTTTTTTCATTTTTATTGCATCAATTGACGTTAGTTCCTTGAAGTTATGCTCTCATCTAAAGCGACGTATAACTTTGACTCATTGTACAGTAGAGGTGCAGTGCACGTGAAATTGTAGAACTTGATGCACGTAAGGGAAAAAAAAAAATCGGCAGACCCACATACCTGGGAATCGACGTTCTGCGAAGCACGCGGAGGGAGGGTGATCGTGTTGCAATTATTTTATTGAATGTCACGTCATAAAATGACGCTACATATATGTACAAATGTTCCACGCACAGACATCTGTTGAAGAGTTGCAAATGTGGATACAACCAGCAGTTTGCACTTGCGCAACGATGCCAAATGGAACATGCGTATTAGCAACACAAGCAGCTGATGCTGGCGAGGATGCTGGCCCTGGACACTGCTTCGTTGCCACGCAGAATACTTGGGTTTGTTCCAGCTTGGACCCTGAAATTTATTCTTTGCATTCGTCGGGTCGACGCTACCAAGGTCGGGCATTTCTTAACGCTTGCACGCTATGTTTGCCCATGTGTGTTCTCGTCGTTCCTGGGTAGATACGAAGTGTCAATCACCTGTGGCACATACCCGCATACCAGCGGCACATACCCGCCCGTTGGTATGCGCCACTGTCTGGCGGGAAGTGCTTGACGACGTACGTTACGGCAATGTGACACTATTCATGTCTTGACCAGCGCGTCATATTCGTCAAAACATTTTGCCATCTCATGCTAATCTTGGTTCACGCCAGGTTAAGGGGGGGGGGGGGGGGCACGAGAGCACTCAAATGTAAGCGGCTCGATAGATAGATAGATAGACAGACAGACACACATAGATAGATAGATAGATAGATAGATAGATAGATAGATAGATAGATGGATAGATGGATAGATAGATAGATAGATAGATAGATAGATAGATAGATAGATAGATAGATAGATAGATAGATAGATAGATAGATAGATACGCTCGATGTCGCCGAAGCTCGCTAAGAAATGCTTCGCATCTTAAAGGGAGAAAGAAAAATGGACAGAGAGAAGAAGAGAGCATGTCATACGCGTACACGTGCTTTCACCACGCACGCACACGAGCTGTCGCAACCGAGAAATACTTGAGATCGGTTCCTCCGTGGTCACAAAGGTGGAATGCAATCCGAAAGGTTGTGGTGCGTTACTTTGTTTTAAGGGTTAATTTAGTTTAAAGAGACACAACTCATAGTCTATCTTATGTACTCGCCAGGGGCATAGCTAGAAATTCTTTCGAAGGGGGAGGGATGGTTATTCAACCATTCAACCATATTATGTGTACTTTCGTGCTTGCGTTTGTGTGAGCACGTGTATATAGCAAGCAAAATCAAATATTTCGAAAAGGGAGGTTTGAGTGCGCAACAAGGGGAGAAGGGGTGTGTAACCCCCTCCCCCCTCGCCTATGCCTCTGGCATTCAGAAGGGTGTCTTCTGTCAACGTAGACTGTCTGCGACGCTGTCTACAATTGGAACACAGCTTCCATCCGTTGAAAAGGTTTACATCCATTGAAGAGGTTAATGATTTCGAGTACTTCGTACGCAACTATGGGAGAGCACTGGGCCGTCCCGCTAGAAGTCTGTCGAGGGTATTTCCACTCGACGATCTGCGTTTAGAAAAAGTGGTTAACGATTTAGAGTACTAGGTATACTCTACTATGGGAGAGCGTAAAGCCGTCCCGATCTGCAGACGAGCAAACATCCAAATGATTTAGTTGGAAAATGTTGACCATTTGCTTTGCTGGCCTTTCTGTTCTTTTCGGCCCTCTTTGTAGCGCAAGTGAAGTGTTTCACAAGATGTCTCTTGATTAGTCCATATACGTGAAATATCAATTATAGATCGCCTCTAATGCTTTGCTATGTAGGCGCCCACATGTTCTTATATATTTATATAGCATGGCGCTTGTGCGAGATCAACTGATATCGCTTTACTTTGTGTGTTTTAGGGGCGAAGCTATAGACTGTGGGAGGTTCTCTGCTGACCTAGCCAGCAGAGAACCAACTGGCCTAGCACCGCATTCTACCGAGACCCGTGTCTTTGGAGACACAGCCTAACTAACGCTTAATTAACGAACGCTACGGATAATCGAGCTTCGGTCGGCGTCCCAGAGACGGGTAGGTGGCCTTTATATCCTACTATGAATCGTGCTTCAGCTTACAGAATCCCGCGGATACCAAAGACTGGATTTTGCACCTGTAGGAGAAGCAGGTGGGAAATGAGGGGGTAAGGGGAGGTGTCGGAAGCGGCCGGGAAAACGCTGGAGGTTGCATTTCTTATTTTGTTTTACTTGAAATAGCTCGCTTCCACAAATTCCTGGGCGAAGTAGCTTGAACGGCGGAAATCATGTCTTCGTTTTACAGTCCACGACTTTTGTTCGCGCGTTTCTTGTAACCACTGAGTCACGTGTCAAGAATGGACAGCTGACGCTACCCTCAACTGTGGTGCTACAACTGTGCGTTTCCACCACAGCCTAGTGCGGCCGGGTTTCCTTGCGTGCATGCTTTGAAAAGCGAGGGGAGCCGCGCGTTGACCCCGCTCTTTGTAGTGGTATGGGTATTCGTCACGAGAAAGTGCCCTTTCCTCCCGAATTCTTCTCTCCTACCCCTCGCCGTTTCGTCACTGAGGTCTGAAGAACGATATTCCAAACCTAAAACCGATATGTTAAGGCAGCGTTATCAAGTCAGAAGCATAGCCGACAACGAACGGACTCCGCTCGTGTATATCGGGTTCCTTGTACGTGACCACTGTTCGCCATCCTTGGAGTCACGGCCGATGTCTCATCAGAAACGCCGTCTCCCGGTTCCAAAGTTCGGCGTGCCGGAAATGTCCTCGCAGAGAACGAAGTTCGGCCGCCGCTTGGGCGGGAAACCCAAGTACTACGCGGGGAGCTGCACTGCTCGTCTTCCGTTGATCTTCGGGGAACCGTTGGATGGCAGAGGTGCGAGCTCCGGTTCATCGCAGCGGACCGTGACGGCTGCTGAGCGGATAGGTGGACGTCGCCAAACGCCGACTCAACCGCGATGTGGCAGCAGCGTCGTGGAAAGAGGACGGTCGACGTGGGTCTCCAGAAGGGCGTCGCTCGATGGCTCCGTACTTTTCGGCGCGATCATTCTCGCTGCCGCTGGCGTCACCGTGTTCGTCTTGGGTGCCATCGAATCCCTCAGTCCCACAAACGCTCCCGTCAACCGCGGCGCAATGTTGATGCTCGTGAGCGGTAGTTTCCTCATGGCTCCCGTGGCGATGTGCCAGGCAGTCTTCTTCAGTAGACGAATAGCTCCAGTGAGGTTCCAGCCTGGCGTCCCGAACGTGTGACCGCCGGGTGACGTCTAATGATGGTTTCGCCGGATTCTGCGTGCTGCTGACTCTGCATGTAACTTCGTTTGTTTGTCATCGTCCAAGAATGCTTGTAAACTTGTTCGTAACTAAACACGCACGTTGGTCTGTACGCTTTTGTCTTGCTTCGTCACTTTATAAATTGCGCGAAGGACTGCGCAACTGTGCTATTTCTTCGCAACTCTTTCAATGTACGAACGAAAGTTGTACATTGTTCCCGATCAAGACAACTGCCGACGTTGGAGATGAAAGGGACACTAAAGGGAAACGATGAGTTGTTTTAGGTTGATAAGCTGTACTCTGAGAACTCTAATGAGTTAAGTTTCACTGTCTTAAGTTTATTATTAGCGGATAAAAGCAAGGTTGAAGAATCATTTTTAAATTTCGCGCCGTCATCTTCGTGCGAGAAGTAATAATTTTCACAATATATTTTTTGGTGACATTAGATTGATGAACTTATCTGAGACTTCATATGGTAAGTCTATGGCACCCATGTATTACAATGTAACTCAATTTTATGGAGTAGAAGCTACGTAGGACCCGGTAGACGCCTTCAAAAATTGACGACGGATACCAGGCTTCTCCAAAAAATGACAGAGGAAAGTATAGTGAATGAAATATAAGCTCGAAAGCATAATACCCGCAGTTTAAATTTAGTATACCACGTATTATTGCCATTTCATTTCTATGTTTTCGGGCTTTAATCATATACGTTACCTAAAATAACATTCAACAATCTCGCCGTCGCATTCTTGGCCAATCCCCCAAAGTGGGTACGTGCCGTTTATCGAAATGCTGGTCTACTGCACAAAAATTATCAATATTTATGGCGTAGTGAGTACCCATCAGTGTGCTTGTAGCAGTTACCCAAAGGGTGTTTAGAAAAAATTCTCAGTAAGGCTGCTGTTCTATCTTTCTCTGTGATCGTGTGGTGCATTGCGCGCAGACCTGGCGTTTTTTTTTTTTCGGGGGGGGGGGGGGGGGGATGTTTGTGGCGCAGATGGAGCAAAAAAAAAAAAGAACGGCGAGAGACGACTCGATTTGACTCTGCCAGAAGGGCGAAGGACAGAAAAAGGGAGGCAACGGTCACACCGATTTGTGCGGCGCTCAAAGAATATCCTAAAACCGTGCCGGAGTCGTCAAACCTGTCACGAACTTCGACGAAGCGTTGGACTTTTTATGACTTTTTGCGACTAGAACGCGTGTCCAGTCGGTACAAACTTGCTGATGCTGTGTCAGGTGTCGTGCGGAGCTTGCTGCCTTTGTGCGCGTGCTGCAACGGAGGTGTCTCCCAGCTCTTTCCTGCATTCGCGCCAACATTTGCGAATGTACAGTACTCGCTTACTGAAAGGCGAACAATATTATGACGAAGTAATGCACGCGGTTTCATTGCCGCCGTCCCAAGTTCATGTATAGTGATTTCAGTGGCCATATTGGTAAGGGCCTGACGCTGTGACCACGAGCGCATTATTCATAGCAGTCATTATGCTAAAAAAACAAAAAAAAAACAAAATTGATGTCGCGCTTTAATCATGGGGTACTGTAGTTCACAGCTTTAAAACTGTAAAACGGATGTTTGGTCGAGGTTGCAAGGTTGTAGTAAATCTGCATTGCGGCCCACGGCAAAACAAAAAGTGATGCAGAGCAAGAGGATTTAGGTTGAGCTTTCTTGAAAGGAAACGAAGCGTGGATGGAGATTAGCTTTGGAGAAAGAAGTAATAAAAGGAATGACCAAAAATCAACGCCTTTAAAGCGCTTATATGTGTAATTAAATATAGTGGACACGGAATAGAAGAAAAGGTCTTGGAAGATCTGTGAATCCTACCAAACGCACCAAAATAATTCAATTGCAAGATGTAAACGACCTTATTTTTTGTTGTGTGTGTAAACGAAGCGCCGAAATAGATTGATTGGCAAGGGAGAAAAGAACCTATTTTTTGTGTGTAAGTGTTTTGCCGCCAGCTTTGCATCGATATCAACTTGTCTGGCCATATGCCTTATTAGCGTAATGTACTTGTAATTTCTTATAATTATCATAGTATGGCAGTGATTTTTTTTGGTAGGAGCCGATGTTATCACCAGGGGATAGTGTTTATATATTTAAAAAATGTGCTCCACAAAACAATAAATAAAATGCTAACATATTTTCCGGGCAGAAATGAATCCGGCGTTAATTTTTTCTCTCTCGAATAATGGGGAGATTACTCTAGGAACCAGCGTTTGTTATGCATTTTTAGCTATTGTCGAATCTGTGTGAATTTCGTATGTTACAGCATGGTGGTAACACTCCCCGCCGCTTTTTTCGAACGGCGCTCACGGTTGTTTCGTTGCACTACCGTAGTTACTCGCACAGAACCACCACTGACATATTTCGCCTAGCGCGGGGTAATACTCGCTAGTATGGGCTGTCGACTGTTACAACTATCACATTGGTGTCACCTAATTATTGTTACTGTCGCAGTAATTTAAAAAAAAAGCACCATAAGTTCATTTTGCGTAATTTTTCTGTTTCCTTTATCTTCTTGAACGTGCATAGCCATTAAGCATTCCTGGAGAAACTGTCACCAGAACGGCAAGCAGTTAAGTATACGTACGGTTTCGGCAAAATCGTTTTTAGCGTTCCTAAGTGATGTTCGTGTATATCGTGCAAGACTACCCGCCACGACAGTATCATTACAGTATGTATACTCCCGTGCCTTAGTGACTATAGTATTTTAACCGATTAGGACCATTTCCTAATCGCATCTGTTACGCACATTGGTTACGTATCTATTCTTGCTGTATGTTGCATGTATGTTTTACGTACTTCCCGAGCGACTGCTTCTAGGCTTCTCTCTATTGTCGCCTCATATCTCCATGTTGTGTCATCATGGCCTTGTACCGTCGTCACCGGCCCCATCCAAATGCACACTGGCAATACTCAGGATTACGTGAATGAAACAAGGGTTACAGAATGTTCAGTTCAGAGAGTAACGTTTGGGTCGGGGTTTTGCCTGCAATTTTTTGGGCGAGCTTGAGCGGTGTTCTTTTTTTCGAAGTGATTCAGTCGGAGCGGTGTTCTTTTTTTCGAAGTGATTCAGTCGGAAAACTGAGTGATTAATTGGTTTCCTGCGTAAATGCGGTACGGCTGACTGGACTTATTCTCTATTGTGCGCGCTTTCCTTCGCTTCTTTCTCAAGATTTCCAAGTCGCACCGATACGTTCTCCGCATGCGATAACGGAAAGGCGTAGAATGCAATGGTGGGTCAGTAGAAGATATCGGTCACCGTATTGTCCTAGGTCGGATCAACTACGCACCTCCAAACTTCACTACAAGGAGGGAAAGCTGGGCTGGTCAGTTCTGACGCACAAGGGGACTAGGCAGAGAGGAGGGCGAAGAGATAAACTGCACTCACTCATCCGTTCGTTCCCTTTGCCCCTCATGCTTCTCGGTGTGCCAAATATAAGCGTCTTCCTTGACCAGACTGACCGATACGAGAAGCAGCGCAGCCCTGCAGTGTTCCAATACTCCGTATAAGTCGTATCGACGCCGGAATACTAATCTCCGGTGACCACTGCTAGGCTACCGCGTAGTCGTGTACCGACGTAAACAAAACGCGACCTCTTGGTCTTCAAAACATGCCGTCTCAGAAACGCCGTGCCCCGACTCGGCTTCTCAACGCCGCAGCAGCTTGTTGTCAGAGGTCGACGTCTAGCCACTACTTGCGAAGACTACGCCGTAAGAGGATGTACGGCGCGAAGTGCAAGCCTCGTCTTTCGCGGTTCGACGAAGAGTCCGGATCGTCCGATGTCCAAGGTTCGGCCTCCGGTTCGTGGCAGCAGCAGCAGCTTCTCTCGGAGGTTCCCGAGTCTGTATGGCACGGCAGCGTCCCCACACCAATCCTGCCGCGGATCGAAACTCTGGAGGGACAGCCTTCGTCGACGGTGGTGCTAGGGAGAGCGGAATCTTCCATAGCCGTCGGCGCGGCCTTCCTCGCCGTCGTGGGCGCCGTCGTGTTGTTCCTGAGTACCTTCGGAATCATCGGCAACCACGGGTCTCCCCTCAACCCCAGTGCGATGTACTTGTTTCTGGGCGCTGCCCTTCTCATCGTTCCGGTGGTAGTGTGCCGCGTGCTGGGTGCTTCTGGCGAAGTTGAAGTGAGGATCGTGCCCGGCGTGCAACCCGTGTGACGTCGTATATACGTGGGCGCCGCTGAACTTTGAAATTGGGGAACTCTCGTCCTGCGCGCCGATTATGCCCTTGTCGTTTTCATTTTTTAGTCATCTTGTGCAGCCGCTCGTATCAGTATCCATCAATTAAACGTGTCTCTCAGCGTGTGCAATCTGCATGTTTTTTTTTTTTTCGCGAAGTTCAATGACATGCTGCCGTGTGCGTATTTGCGGAAATCAAAAGAAAAGAAACTCTCGGGCCCAGACTACTTTTCTCGTTCGCTGTGCTTTTTTACCCCTCCTATTCGCAAGTTCCGTAGACTGCTGCTACTTTAGGTACTTTTGCCCCCAACAATGACTGTGTGGTTGTCCCACCTCGAACAAACCCTCAGATCGCATGGCGGGCGAAACACCTGTCCGTAAAGCAGGAAGGGGGGGGGGAGGCAAAAATGCAATGAGTGAAAAAAGCAGCCTGGGAACGAGACTCTTTGGTTGGAAAACAACCTTGCAGGAAAGCCAGCTTGGAGATTTGCGCAAATGGTCAATTGGCCAATGCGCCTCTCATGCGCCTCACTCCAACGTGTAACAGGAGACAAAGGGGGTAATCAAGCTCGTCCATTGCTTGTCGCGCGTCTCTTATCAGTAAGATTCGGGGTGGTGTGCTACATCATATAATCTGCTGTATTAGGAAATATTTATTTTACCACTGGACGTCGATATATAATCCGCATGCAGATTCCACCCGTGGTGTCGGCTGTTCC
This sequence comes from Rhipicephalus annulatus, assembly GCA_013436015.1. Taxonomy (NCBI): domain Eukaryota; kingdom Metazoa; phylum Arthropoda; class Arachnida; order Ixodida; family Ixodidae; genus Rhipicephalus; species Rhipicephalus annulatus. The sequence continues at coordinate 357,850 of WOVY01001456.1, read as the reverse complement.
CCACCCAAAACAATTTGGATTGCGAGTATGGTGGTTGCGCCAAACCTGTAGCGAATGTTCATTCAGGGCTGCGAGTTTTCAACTTTAGTGAAATGGACTGTGATCTTGTTGTAATAGTGTGCTTGCCTACGTATGTGTGTGATTTGTGGCTAAGTGTATGGAGATCGGACGTAACTAAAGCAAATTGTATCGCTCTGTACCGGTATGGGGAACGTGTAACGAGTGCACTGGATAGCACAGTTATTGAAATACGAGTTCAGATATACAGAAAGCTTTGCAAAGTTCGTGCTTAATATCACATGTCCATATATAGTAACCTAATGAGTAGCAGGACAGATGATAGACGTCACGGTGCATGTACCATTGCTCACTCAGTGATATGTTGTTCACGATAACCCGAAAATGAATCGTATTATGCGAAAAAAGTTTATTGACCGATGATGTTTGGAAAAGTAGAAAAATATGAATCTTCATAACTTTTTTTTCATGTGAAAGGTGTTATTGTTTTGAAATACGAATGAAAAGCTTCACTAAATCGTGAAGTGCATCGCCAGGCAGTGGTCTGTTTGTCGAAAAACGGACGCTGTTGTGGCATCAAGTGAGTCTTCAACGTGCATAATCGTATATTGCGGCTTGTCGGAGTTCGGTTCAACGAGTATACCCATATCAGTTATTAATTACCCTCTCTAAAGCAGACGGGTTTGTGAAAAGGAACGCTTTTGTGCTGTTCTGGTTACGGAGCACACGTGTGGTTTATTGTCTTGTTTCACCCACAAAAATATATATATATATATATATATATATATATATATATATATATATATATATATATATATATATATATATATATATATATATATATATATATATATATATATATGTCGCTGAAATTTCATTTTTGGGGACGTATTATTCAATGGCCGGCAAAAACATGATTGTATTAAACGCATGAAACGCATTACAGGAATGTTGGCCGGGAATGGGGAAAAAGTGTTATGTGAAACAACGTGTCACGAAGAATGGTATCAACGAGACTCAACTGTAAATCGAAAACACTATTTCTCAAAGGGACAGTGAAACATAATCTAAAGTTTCATTCTTGTCAAAGGGGCCATGTCAAAGGGACATGATCACACAGCAAATTGCGCTTATCACAGAAACACAGAAGTAGGGGGTCTATTGTACTTGTACATGTATAACTAATAACGTTATGACTAATTTCGTAGTCGCTTAGAAAAGCGTGTGCTCTGACTCCTACCAGTAAGAAGTGCGTCAGTCCTATTGTTCCATTCTTTTTAAGCAAGGAGCAAATTAGGGCCAAGCCTTGTCTGTCCGCGTCCGTCACGGAGATATGCGTGGATGTGAGACACACCCACACACAAACAAAGGTTTAACTTAATATCAGTCATAATTATGACAGAGAAATATAAATCACCTAGAAGCCCAAACCCTTTATATTATAGTCAGTAACTTCGCTGTCATCGACTATCAGTGCCCGTTGTCATGGTAAATAAAATTGGTGGTATATAGCCGAAACACACCCGTGTATGTGAATAAAAAAACGTTTGCAATAGACAAACAACAATAATAATTTTGACGAAACAATATAAAACATCTATAAGCACAAGTCCTGTATACTAGTTGGAGATTTCAACGTAAATATTATGAACCATACAGGATCTCAGTGCTTTGTCGTCGACGTTGTCACTTGATACGTCACTTGATGCGCGCCACTTGATACGTCACTTTCTCACACAATTTACATTATGAGGGCAAACGCTTGGGCAATGTAGCATTGATTACTCACCCATACAATACCCCGGGTATTGTATGGGTGAGTAATCACCCATACAATACAGCTTCGCCCGTTCTCATGATGCGCTTCGTGGAGGAGGATGAGGAGGAATGAATTTCATTATAGGAAACCAGCAGGTTTAGGTGGCCGGGCCTAAGCCTCCCATGAGGGGACGTCGTATTTCCGGACGTGCACACAACCTCCCACTGGCGGCGCTGCGGCACTCACCCGGCTATACGCTTCCGCACATGCTGTGGGATTGCCCGGCACAGTACATACGCACTATACGCCACGACCCCTTTCGTCAAAGTCTCTGTGGAGCCCCGCTCTTTGCGCTTTGTGGAGATGCGTCGTTTTTTTTTATTTTTGTTGTATTGTTTTTGCGATAAAAAAGCGGTGTTCTGGAGGCAGGAAGCAAAGTGATGATTGCACATCGCATCATAAGAAAAAGAGAAACAGTCGCTGATATCCAAAATATCGCTTTTATAGTTTTCGAAGATCTGCGGCGTATCGCAGGCTTCCGTGATTCATCAGTGACGTGACCGCGACCGTATGATGCATACAAGACGTTCCGCGGGGTGAAGTATATGCGAAGGGTTTCGACACTTTTTTTTCTTAGTTCGTTAGTGGGCTAAAGAAAGTTTATTTCATATAGGAAAACAGAGCACTAACGTACATACGAACGGCAAGTATGGTTACGTGGATATCCGCGAAGGGGCATACTGGTAAGATACAAAACATTCAGTCGGAATATGTCCACGAAAAGGTCTCGACCTTATTTACGGTGCGCTTTTTGCTCGCGAAGAATGGAGGAATGTGAAACGAAACAAAACCGGGAAAACACAGCAATAGTACATGAGGTGGCAAATGAAAAAAAAATAAATCGTACAAATAGCAAAGAAAAATGAAAGAAAGAAAAGTTTAATAAGTCAGTGTATGCGTGTGCGGGGGGGGGGGGGGGCTCGAAAGTGTTGCTTGCCAAGAAGTGTTTCCTTTTCATCATTACTTCAGAAAATGCATGGAACAAAGACAGACAGGTCATCATGGGGAGCATGCCACCGCTGCATTTAGTTTTTTTTTGTCATTCATTGTGATGCATATTGTGTTTTAGACTTGACCAACCGGGGGGTAGGGGTAGGGGAGAGTTGCTATGAAAATGAGTAGTCAGTGAGCGGTGGCCGGACAATTATCACCGTACGCTGATAACTAGTAGTGAGACGAACCTCGCTTATTATTATTATTATTGATATTATTATTATTATTATTATTAATATATTTGCTTGTAGTAGTAGTGATATTAGTATCACACTTATTGAATGCGTTCACTATTAACTACTATCAGGATGTCTACAACTGAGTCGTGGCCATAGCTTCGTGAAACAAAAGTGATACAAAAGTAGAGACTGCGTGAGAGAAGGTCGGACAGGACGTTTGAACGGCTGCTCCGCTGTTCTAATCTCTGATTTGACAACAAACTTCCCCGCCCACGAAAAGAGAAGAGCTCCATTGGTCAACGGGATTCGACATATAAGGCGTGCGAGGGATAACTCGTTCTTGAAGAGCGCCAGTCGTGCTGCTCGTGGGGCGACTTTCATCCGGGGGCCGACTATCCGCCTGCGGCTACTGCTCAGGCTGACGTGCAGTCGTGCGCTGTGCTGCTTTCTAAGTCCTATCGATAAAACAAAGAATGTCGTCCCTTGAGCCCCAGGACCGAGCGACTACTTCTGTCAAAGCGGTACAACCGTCCCCACCGAGACGGCAGTTTGGCAGCCACATGCTTGCTCCGGACTTGAGTTGCATCGGGAGCTATCACTCGCCTTCTCTTCCATCAATCGACGAGGAACATACACTGGGGTGGAAAATACGCGAGTGCTTTGACGCAGAAGTGAGCAAGTGTACCAGTGAACCTCTAGAGACTCGGGCGGAGGCCCAGGAAAGCAGCGTGGGCTTGGAGGGCGTGGAGTGGTATCCGCGGTTGACTGGGTGGGCTAACAGACCTTTCGGAACTCTGGACCAGTTGCAAAAGAACAGCGAACGCCTCGAAAAGGAGCCGCGTAGTCCTGCGTTCACCAGGTGGACTAGCGGACCTCTAGACAAGTCCCTGACGAGCAGCGGATGCTTCGAAGAGGAGCAGAGGCCTCCCAAGTTGACCAAATGGACTAGTGGACCTGTCGAGAGTCTGTCCGAGACCATGAGGAACAGCTTTGAGGACGCGCAAAGATTTACCCATTTGACTGCATTGGTCCGTGAAATTCTCAGTACTCCGGCCCAGCCCTTTAGGGATGGCCTGTGCCTTGAAAAGGAGCAACAGTTTCCCAAGTTGACCAGTGGACCTGACGAGACCCCGTCCAAGTCTGCGGGGAACGGCGCGAACTTGCAGGACGCGCAACAAGGCCTGTTTTCGTCGCCCAAGTTCGCCGAAAGAATCCCGGCGGTTTGCGTCGTCGCCGCGTTGCAATTCTTCGGGCTCTTCATCGTGGTATGCCATCTTGTCGTCGATTGGATTCAACACCCTCACTGGCCGACTGGCCAGGAACTGCTGGTGGCGTTTCTTTGCGCTACGGTCGTCGTTTTGCCGTTCGTGGTGTACGCTGCGCTCAACTATTGCGACCGTCCCAGAGCAGCAAAGCCCAGTGACACTCCCGCCGTCTCAGCAGGGCGAGGAAAGAAATCGGACACCGTCATCTACGTACCTCTACAATGATTTGACTCCAAATGTCTCAAATGACTTTAAATGCATCACTGTCTCTACCCTGTCGTTTCCGCGGAGTGCTCGTAAACTTATGTTTCCCAATAAACACCAATCTTTAGCGTTTGAAATCCGTGTTGGTCTTTATTTGGTACATCTTGCGATGCTTCATTAAGTTCTGAGGTCTTACGAGTCGAAACCTCGATATTAGAGAGTTTTAGTACTGCGTACGCTGCGTACGTGGCGGCGTTGCGTACGTAAGGACGCCACGCTCTGCGTAGTGCGCATGCGCAGACCGCAACGCGCACGTATCGCGTTACGTACGCAGCCGCTACGTACGCACGCATGAGATGCGTGCGTGTGTACGTATGAGCTGATCGCGCCGCTCTCGAACAAGTTCGCGACAGCGCGAGACTTCGTTTTGCAAAATGGCGGCATCGAAGGCAAGCACCGACCGGCTCTGTGGCTTAAAATATGGCCATAATCTGGCTATAACACTCGGATTTGCTCACCTTGGCTGTCAACAACACGTGCCTCTATTTTGATCTACCAGATGACGCAACACGCTTCACGCTCGTTACGTACGCGGGTACTACGGCGTACTAAAAGCCAATTAGTGGCAAACGACGCCACGTAACGCAAGGCGCTTGCGTGATGCGTACGTAGCACCATTCCGCAGTACTAAAACTCTCTATTATTGTGAGACATGTAGTAGTTGGTTATTGGGACGACGGATTAATTTTAAAGCCGCGCCTCTTCAGTGTGCATGCGTATTCGAGTTAAGACGCCGGTATTCTTGCCAATCTTATAAAGTAGGCTGCTGTCGCCCGGGAGCCCAGCCCCCATGGATCTTTGAGCCAAGTCGAGCCACTTGAACTGTTCCAGTATTTCACGGTGGGCGCTCCGATACATGCTTGTCTTTGGAGCATGAGCTATAGGAATAGACACGAGTCCATAGCGCATAATTGACGTTCGCCCACCCGCGTGTTGTATTTCTCTATTTCTCTATCACCCCCCCCCCCCCCCCCGCCGTTCACGCTTTTGCTATTTAGTTCATTCTCTATTTACATTTCCAAAATGTGCAGCAATGTTCGTGGCCTATTATAGAGTAAAAAATTTCAAGAAGATGCGTACGCTGGCCGTTACTAGTGATTTAAAAAAATAGTTTGTCGTCTAAAAGAACTCACACAGTGTCTTCAAGGTAGCTTAATAGACCCTTTTCATCATTGTAAAAATAGCTTTCCTGCTATGGAGTTTGGTCAACTAATGGCGGCTTGTCATTTATTGCAAGTAGCCTGTTCCTGCGCGATTTTCTTACGCAATGACAAGGGAAATGTGGAGTCGCTTCTCTTGAAATGGACGCTAATAAATAAGCCGTGACACGTTCAATAGGACAGCCTCTCCGCTTGAAGCACGACAAGTGCGGCCATTACTTTTTAAATATGCAGTGCAGAGAACCGCACATGTGAATTTTGGATCGAATGGTTTTATGAGAACGTGTCCCTATTCATTCTTGTGTTATCCTCTTTTTCTCTACCTATCTGCACTCCTCGTGGCAGGAATTTCTTCGCTTTATACTTTTGACAATTTCTTTGTTTCCTCCGAAAATTGCGATGCCGCATTATGTTTTTCAACGCAGCCGTATGTAAAGCGCTTGCACAGAGTTCACTGACTCTCGCTTAGATAAATCTTTCTGTTCCAAGTTGGTGCTGTTTTGCCGCCTTGCTATAGCTTTGACAGACCCATCCTTGTATGTTCATCTTAACTCAGTACGCTTAGCCACACTGTATGCATATGATCACGAGGTCGCTGGTGCGACTGGGCCATTTTAGTGATAACAATTGTCAGACCTACGCTAATCTTCCAGAGCTGCGATAGTGTTGGAATCTTGGGCGATAATGTATGGTTGGAGTTCCGAGTTTTTATTTTGCACTGCAGTTTTTAAAAGGGTGCTGACACAAAAACGTCGGCCTCGTGTTTTTGCGCTGTAATGTGTTGCTCGGGGCCTATTAGTCATGACATGACACATCGTTTGTTGCAGCATGCGACAGATAATAAATCAAAGGCCTCTCATTATCGATCACTTTCGGTTTGAGAGAGCTCTAAAAACTGAGTTCAACTGTCACCACCTGGCGCCTGCAGCTATTGACCACGTCAGCACATAGATCTGTGACACACTTCCGCACGGTCCGCATCAAGCATTACTTTCGAATAGGAAACGTGACTGCAATGTCGCCAAACACAAAACATTTTAAGTGTGCATCACATCCACGCACTCGCAACCAGCCGCCGAGACATAGACTGCGGGAACAAACGCGGCAAAACAAATATGACGGCTATGACGACGTTATAACTTGTTTTGAAGACTCCAGCGTGGTGACGTCAGGGAAGTATAGGGGGTTCCCAAAGGCATAGTTTCTCAAAATTAACTAGAGGGCACTCTGGCGCTGCAATCGTTCAGCGACCTTGGGAATGATGGGTAGTACACACATTTGCCTAGTCTTCATACTTGCGGGCGGCGAATCGTACTTGCGGCTTCGTTTATTGCTGTGTTTCGGTTTTGTTTTGAAAGAAAGATTGAACGCTTTTGAACTTCGGGAGCCAATTTGGAAAGCAAGTCTAAAAAAATAAAATGGTGAAGCGTACCGCTGAACATTTGTCAATGCTTGTTTCGTAAGAAAATAGCTACAAGCCACACGAACATACACGAAGCCAAAAGCAGGCCAGAAGTACGAATATTAGACAAATGTGTGTACTATACGTACCCATCATTCTCATGTTCGCTGAAGTGCCGTGCGTTGCAGCTCCCATATACACTAGCGCCAGAGTTCCCTCTAGTAAGTATTGTAGGAAACTCTATGCCCAAAGGGTCCCTTTCGAGGATGTCAATGGCACGATGGAGTCGAGGGCTCACGCAAACTTCGAAATTCTTCCAAAATACCTTCCCAGCTGTATTCGCTGTTAACTTTTTGCAGATGATATGCGAATGTTCCTGGCAGCTGACCTCACAGTCTGGGCCGCGAAATTTTTTGTCAGTGCCCCTTTAACCTACAGCTCGTGAATGTGGCGTCACAATGTCGGTTGGGAGCGAAAACTTAGCGTTGTCCATGAGCCAAAATTGGATGTTGACGCAATTCAACAAATAATAAGTCTTCAGTTCGAGTAGGAATCGACCGGCCTTCTGCATGCACATGAAAAGCAGATTTTCTAACAAGAAGTCAGCCAGAGTTCTAAGCTGCTACTTAAAAAAAGAAGAAAAAGACAATAAGAATATCATGTACTCCGAGAAGACGAACGCACGTATGTGACAGAATTCTTGAATCCCACTAGGCGTTATATATATATATATATATATATATATATATATATATATATATATATATATATATATATATATATATATATATATATATATGGAGAGAATAATGATAAGTAGGCGAAGTTCCGTGATAAAGGAGCTTGATCTGTCTGTATGTCTGTCGGAACATCTCAAACGCAGCCTGTACGTCCGCTCCATTTAGTCATCAATTTGAGTACTAGCGATGTGAGGAGCGCTATCTAGTGAACACTTTGCGCACTAGGGATGGCTTCCTTTTCAATATTACAAAGTGTACAGCAGCTTCAATGCGCGTGACACCTTAGCGTCCTTACGGACGCACCCATTTTCGAAAGGAAAAACGCACGAGAGGAAGTACGACGTGCCGATATATACACATATACGGGCACGTCGAGGCTACACCTGCGTTAGGTATAACAGCCATTGTTACGCGCCCACACGTACCTTTGCTTTCGGCGCGGTTGAAGACGGTGAGCGCGGGTTGTGATTACGCTATCGAGTTCTATATACTCTTCAAGGCGAAGCTCAACGTGTGGTTCAATTAATCTGGGAGTCGCAATTCGGTAAAGGTTTTTGCGCTGTGTTCAATTTATCCCCAAGTGATTTTTGCCCGCCGCGATGGTCTAGTGGCTAAAGTATTCGGCTGCTGAGCCGCAGGTCGCGGGAACGAATCCCGGCGGCGGCGGCTGCGTTTCCGATGGAGGTCGAAGTGTTGTATGCCCGCGTGCTCAGATTTGGGTGCACGTTAAAGAACCCCAGGTGGTCGAAATCTCCGGAGCCCTCCACTACGACGTCTCTCATAATCATATGGTGGTTTTGGGACGTTAAATCCCACAAGTTAATTCCCAAGTGATTTAGAGCATACTGGATTGCTGAGATTTACTTACAGGAAAATACCTGCCTTCTCGCTGTTTTTTTTTTTTTTTGATGTTCAGGGAGGAGTCGCTGATAGAATATTTACGCTCGCCTTGTACCGACGAGCGGTTTTGTAACCTTTTTCGTATATTTTTCTTTCTTTCTTGACAGTTCCCGCATAAGGAGCAATCTGTATATCGTGAAACTTCCTCAACCTTAAAAATCAAGAGCACACGTGTGTGTTTTTTTTTAAATTTACCGCCCACGACATGCAGCTACAGGAGATCAGCCAGTTCTCAGAAGCGCAGTGCTCCAATGCGTCTCCTACAATGACACCGCGACCCACGGCGTTCCAGCCGCTACCTACCAGGACGACGAAGCGGCGGCGACGCAGGAAATCTCGCGTGTTTCTGGTCCCTCACCAACCCACTCTGTCTCCGATCTTCGAAGAATCGCCTTGCGCGTCGCCGTCGAAGGACGAAGACGCAACCGTGCCTTGTTCGCGGCCGCTGCTGTACGGGCCCACGTCCGCGAGGTATCCCACGTACGGCGTCGTCGTTCCGCGTCTCCACCGTGTAGTGATCGCCATCGAAGAGGAGGAAGCCGGCGACAAGGCGTGGCCCGAGCGGGTCGCCAGGATACTGACGCTCTCCTGGTTCCTCACTTCGGTCAGCGCGCTCGTGCTCCTGGGCGGTGCCAGCCATGATCTGGATGGCCTTCGACGGCGAAGCGGGCGGCTCGCTGTTCACGCACCGCAACGCGCTCACCGTCTTCGTCGGCGTTGCCGTCATTCTGATGGCGCTGCTGTTCGTGCTGTGGAACGTGTTCAGAGCTTTTCGGTGAGATGCACAGAAGTGGGGTGCAAGGCCGTCTCCTCTTCTCTTGCGGGACTGTCTTCGGCGCTACTCAAGTGCGACGCGCTCAAACGGACGTTGATATGATGAATAACTTTTACATGCATAGTCGCAACAACTACGGCATGTGTGACATTATAGCTAGATCCGGGTGCACCTCTTGCGTGAACGCATCCCGCTAGAAACTTGCTTCAAGAGCACGGCGAAAGAGATTTTTTTTTTCTTACACCGTCGTCAAGAGGCAGAGTATTGACAAAGCTTATTACGTACAGGGTGTCCTTGTGCGCAATCGCGTGGCTTCATCTTAGGTTGCGAATGCAGTTCTAAGCGATATGTTTTGTGGTTTAAGTTTAAGAACGCAGTTTTAAGCGATACCGCATTATGGCAAGTTGCCATAATGCGGTTTACCGCGGTTCTACCGTGGTTGTGGATGGAAGCACAGAAAAAAAATTGGCCTCCTATGACTGCATGTTCGATTGTCACAATTTGGTACTCGTGGTAGGCGCGCTGTAAGCAATTTTTGTTGACACGTGCGCGCTGCGCACGCGCAATTTCAGTCAATGACTCAAGTAACAGAACGACTCAAGCTAATACTATATTTGCCATGTTTTTTAGAGAGAATGCTGCGCGTTGCGTTTTTGACGGTAAGATTGCTTCTACCTCGTAATAGATAGAGCATTCTTGACAAAATGACAGCGAAAATAAATATTTCTACATATCTGACTCCGTTTCCTTCGAGTATCTCTCTTCAAATCTACCATGAAAGATGATCTTTTGTTGTCTGACTGACAATGGTTGACATTGACACAATCATCTGCGATGTTCAGATCAGCTCACTGAAAAACTTTTTGTGTCGTAGATGCTGACAGTGTTTTCTTTTTTTTTCTTGTATTTCAGAACCACATCTGAAGCTAATGGGTTCATCACCTCAAAAAAAAAAAAAAACGCGCATTTTCCTGACATTTTATCTTTAGCTGTGATCCAAAACTTCAGTATGGGAAAAATAAATAAGTAGCCTTGCGCAGAGAGACAGAGAGATAGCAAGGGAAAAAAACACAAAAACATTAGGGGCAGTTTTGCATAGTAGTGTCAAGCGTGAAGGAAGGGCGCAGTTGGAAGCTTTCCTTGTTTCTCTTTCTCTCCGTTTTTGTACTTATTTTTTCTTCCTCTTTCTTTTCTACGGAAAGGATTGAAGGGCTTAGCCTCACGATTACGACATGGCAGCAGCCAGCGGTGACGATCCCATCCCTCCACCCTTTTTCACCGGCTCCGGGGGGTGGGGTGGGGGTCTTCCTTCGCTAGTCCTTAGGCTTCAATATCGTTTTTTCTTTGTCTTAAACAGTATCGCTGCTTGAATGAAAGTTTTCAGAAGAATACAGATAACAAAAAAGCCGGCTTTGATATGAAAATTCCCGCCAAATGAGTAATGTGCGCAATAATTGTCTCGCTCGCTACTAACCACTCACTCACTCACTCACTCACTCACTCACTCACTCCTCTCAAGAGAGCAAAGTGAGGAAGTTGCTCCTCCCCCTTCGCGATCCTTTCGCAATCCTTTATTCATATCACTTAATGTTGCATAGAGACATCTCTTACTGGGACGTCTCTTGGAAATCTGTGGTCGGTAAGGCATTTCTATACAGCTGTAAATATTTTTACCGATCCCTTGTCTTATTATAAGCGTCGTTCTTCTTTTGATGCGCGCGATTTCAGAAAAAGCGCCGGGTGCGGAGCGATGGCCACCGTAATCGATTGCGCTGCGGGAAAAAAAATAATAAGTGGTATACGGTCCCTCACACTGAGCGGCCGTTGCGCCACCGTGGCGCTCCGAATTGTTTGGGTGTCTCGGGCGCGAACGCGTTCTTCGAGGGCTCGTCGCATTTATATCCGGTTCGTACAAAACCGGGCGTCGCATAGTAGCAGCAGGCGACCACGTTAAAGCGAAGATGGTGTGCAACATCGAGTGCACCGACGATGGCGATGTTACGCAGCAGATCACGACGCGAGAGAAGAAGTCGCAACCTCGCGAACGTCGCGCGTCGGGCGGCGACGCGAAGACGAGGCCTCGCGCGGTCTTCCACGACGGTACCCTGGTCATCGAGAACAGTTCCGAGGCGAAGATCCGCAAGCGGCGCGCCATGGTGCGATGGATTAAGGACGCCATTGACCTGTACTTCATGACGCCCTGCATGGCCATCTTCTTGATGGTCACCATCGGGCTCGCCGCCTACCACACGGCCAGGCGCAACTGGGTGTTCCGCTCGCAGGCCCGCTCGCCCAGCGACGGTGCCCTGGTACGCCTCGAGGATATGGTGATGACGTCGATGTTCGTACTCGTGGTGCTCTTGCTGTTCTCGGCGTACATGTTCTTCTGGAGCGTCGGCGCCAAGTTCCTCACCAGGCGCGCCAAAGAGGGCAGAAAGTCGTGCTGCTGCTGTTGAGCGGGCCGGGTTCAACGACCTACCGTTTTGTTGCGCCGCGTTTTTGGGAACATCGATTGCGGGAATGCCAAGAAAAAAAAAGGGGTGGGGGGTGTGGAGTGAATAGTGGGTTGCTTTGAATGCTTCTTCAAGAACCTGACTGAATGGTCTTGCACTATTGCTACCGTGTTGTATATGGAGAATGACCTATGATCTGTAATCGCTGTTTGGTTCGTAGATCATCTCGTGTAACTAGCTGAATGTGACAATTTGGCTTTGCCTGTGCTGATGGAACTTCTGATGTTCTCTGCTTCCGTCACAAAGGACAAAGGATACCTGAAGGTGGTTAAAGTATTCATGCAGTGGAATTGCGTGGCGCATGTGTTTCCTGTTATGAACATAGCCTGCCGATAAAAGCAGAGGTGTAGTAGTACTCGGGCGGGGGGGGGGGGAAATCGGGAATGTCGAATGAGAAGCGTGTCTGAAGCGCAATCAGAAGTGGTTTAGGGTTTTCTCGCTTTGGACCTAATTTTGCTCCAACGTATAGGTGTTTCAAATTCTTTCGCATCCCACGTGCTCGCACAGCCTGCTGGAAGCCACAAATATTTGCTCATTAAGAACCATTTTGACATTAATTAACAATATATATCTATATATACACATGTCGTTTCGCCTACGTGCAGTCGTAAAAAGAAGCAGCTTTATTTCGTCACGAATTTCTCTCGCCCGAAGATGCGATCTGTATCAGTGCTTTTATAATAGTGGCAATCGAAATGTTCGTGCTGGCAAGTAAATATACTAAGTAGCAGTGTCACGGTCTCTGCAGCATGCGAGCGATTCCGTTGCGTGCATTGTCGAGAGATGGCGCTGGCCGCGTCTCCGTTTCCGCATGTGGTAGGTTTGTGTTGTTGTCGTCGCGGTGTTTAATACCAAGTCTAGCCCGCGTGCGCTGAGCCGATAGCTAAAAGTTGTCCAATGGGAATGTGTTTGTTTGGGTTAATGAACTGTACATGCTACTAATGACATGTATATATATGTAACGTCTATCCATATGTCTACAACTACACTGTATCAATAAAATTTGCATTGCTAGAAGTTGGCGCAGCATGTCATTATTTTTATTTATGTATTTATTTGAATATATTGCAGCCCGAGAGTGGATGAGTAATACAGAACAAAAGAAACAGAACAAAAACAACAGTATCAAAACTGAAATACATTAGAGCAATATGCAAGAAAACAACACTTTGCATATTACAACCATGAACATACATATGCTTGAAGTTGTCAGCAGCGGCATCAATGAAATCTTTTGATGGTAGTGAGCGAAATCAGAGAATCGCAGAGCTCTACAGTACGTGGGGGAAAAACTAAATTTAAATGTGTTTGTATGAGTAAATAAAGGCTACATGTTCATGTTGTGAGATCTGTGGGTGCAAGTTTCCTCCATAAATACTATGTTGTTACCGCCAAGAATGCCATGAGTTGATAATTTTATATAATAGCTTTAAAGATTCAATACGGTAACGAGAATGCAATGATACAATGTTTAGTGATTGCAGGGCCTGTGATGTTGAGAAGTTGTGGCTGTATTCGAAACGGATGGTTTTACGTTAGGCGCTGTCAAGCATTTTTAGGTCACCTTGTTTGTGAGAGTATTACACTGCAGATGCGTATTCTGAAATAGGCCGAATTATTGTTTTATACAAAAGTACTTTGATATTGAGGGGGGGGGGGATTTAGCCAAAGTACTGCGCAAATAACCTAATTTTTTTAGAGCTTTCCTGCTGATGTATTCGATGTGGTTAGTCCAGGACAGATTTTTGTTAGAATCACACCTAGATATTTATACTGTGATACTCTCATAAGTTGTGCACCATCCAGATGATAACAAAATGAAAACGGGCTCAGCCCATTGGTAAATGACATGACGACTGTTATAATGCAAATGACGTTCATCAGCCATGTTTTGCACCAAGCGCTGAAAGAAATGAGCGATAGTGAAACACGGTGATAATCTTCCCCAGAATTAACGGATTCGTACCATACGCAATCACCAGCATAAATTCTATCAAAAGCATACATGTCTGTATGCTTTTCATAATACCTTTGAGGCCTGCTGGCACCCTCCTTGTCTCTAAGGCTTATTGATACTCACATGCCATCCCGATGTGTTGCACTGAGGATTCAGTAATCAAGGAATTCGTAACATGAATACGGCACTTTAGCTGTGATATTCACCTTCTGTCGTACATCTCACTAACGCCACTCGGAGGTTGGACTCACCCCTTCGTGGATGGCTTGGTGTCTCAAGTAGGACAACCAGGTAAACTCATCAGCCAAAACACGTTTTAACTTGCCGATGACTGAAGTCACCAGAAGCCAGTATGTTTCAATGAAAATCGCCGTGCACTACTAACGGACTTAAACAGGACAATTAAGGGCTAATTAAGGACTTGGGTTTCCATCGTCTTCAGTTCGAATCATATCAGTGTAATTTTGACTTGAACACGCATGTCATATCGTTAGGAGGCCAGGCTAGTCGCGACATGGCGTGGTTATCTCAAGCGTATAGCGCATGCCAGTTTTCGTTCTAAAGAAAGAACGATGGGCTGTTTAAAAGAACTTGTTGTTGGGCTAGTTGGTAGAGCATTCCGAAAAGTTAATTCAAGCGCGAAAACTTGACATTATCACTCACACACGCACACATCCATGCATCAAACACACAGCGCCTTGTGTGTTTGATGCATGGGTGTGTGCGTGTGTAAGTGATAATGTCTAGTTTTCGCGCTTGAATTAACTTTTCGAAATGGGCTGTTTAAGTCCGCGAGTAACCCGCCATAGTGGTCTATAGTCATATGATGTTCGCCTGCTGACCCGTAGGTCGCGTGGTCGAATCCCCGCCGCAGTGGCTGCATTCTTTTTTCTTTTCAATCAAGGTGGCAATGCTTGATGCCCGTGTATACTTAGATTTAGGCGCACTTTGAAGAATGCTAGATGATCGGAATTTCTGAAGTCCTCCACTACGGCTTCTCTCATAATCATATATCGTGGTTTTGGGGCTCTAAGCCCCAACAAATATTATTAAATCCTCGAGTACTGTGCTCTTTATTATACACTGCTTCAAGTCTTACTACGAGGATAAAATGTAACTCTAACATCGTGCACGTATGGCACAACCGTTCGCGCGAGCCTGGCAAAGGGGGGCGGGGAGGGAGGGAGAAGGCGGTCAACTCTCGCTCTTCGAAAATTGCATGGATCGTGCATTTACATACAAAAAAAGAAAGGCAACTTGAACATACGTGTAGATAGGCCTCCATAACTGAAGGCAGTGATGTCAATCAGATGAGGTGCAACATTCGGTACACTTATACCATCATGCAGCGGAAGAGGCGACAAACGGTATAAAAGGAAAGGAGGTATAGGGCACAAGAATATCGTGACGCAGAAAGCGCCATTCTAACATTATGCATCAAATTGCGAGTGCGTAATCGCTGAATAGTTAGCGGCAGCGAACAACCAGGTATAAAGGGTCATGGCGCATCGTGTGCTATAGCAGTGCTTAAAGTTGAGGACGAAAATTAGAGCTCTCGTCTGTCGTGGAAAGTGGGCTTCCTCTTTGGTTAGTGTTACCGTATACAGGTGGCGCTACGGTAAGCCAAATTTCCGGTTTCCTTGGCCAAATCAGTGCTTCCGGGTTTGCGGTAGCCGCAAAAACGTATGGAAAAAAATATCAAACCCTCGCCATCTAATGTGCAGCCAGATCGTTCTTTTCCTTATCATAATCACTTAGATAAATCTATTCGTAACCGTTCATCCGTAAAAAGTGAATGAGCCGTTCATCAGAAGAACCACTAGTAAGTGCATAAGCCCATTTGGCGCGTGAAGGAGGCGGCCTTTATCGATCGGTGCTCCGCGAAAAAAGAAGCGGCGTTACGGTTCTTGACCCAACAGCCACAGCGTATTATGTTTGCCGCGGCGTGTGCTCCGTCGTTGTGAGCTTCGCGGTGATAGACCGAGCAAAGACGACGTCGTCCGGACTTCACTGCGGCGTGGCCATGTCGCACGTTTACATTTCCAGGAACCGCCTGGTCGAAATCCAAGGCAAAAAGCGGGAGAGGATGCTGCGGCTGTGCGCGACGGATCCAGGCGACGTCGCCGTCTACTGCGTCGTTTCGGCCGACGACGCCGATTGCACCGCGACGGAAGAGCCGCAGGACTGTTGCGGCGTGTGGTTGACCTCGCTGCACGGGGCGATGGTTCCCGGTCTGACAGTGTTCATTCTCGTCATCATCTCGGTCGTGTCGTTCCAAATCGGAAAGTGGGGGCCTCCGGCCGAGGGGGACACCTTAGTCGCGCACATCGAGGAGACGATGACGACCGTTATAGCCATAGCGTGTGGCTTGGTTTTCCACGGTGCGTACGCTTTCCTCTTCAAATTCTTCATTGCTGTGTTCACGTCACCGGCGTTGATCCCTCACTGAGCGAAAGCCGACGCATTATGTCAACGAAAGCTCCCTGGCTGCCACTGTAATCCTCTCTGAACTGCCTGACCCGCCACAAATGCACTGCCGATCGCCGTGACGTCAGCTTCTGAACTCCCGTGCAACAGTACACAAGGAGATCCTTTTCTCTCCGTTGGATACGCCGTAACCAGTGTTCGGGTCGCCGAACCTGGAGGCATCTCTGGTTGCTCGAACTTAAGCGGAATGTCTCTGAGACTGTACCTGTGCTGCTTCTCGGGGTCCCCAGGTGGCGTTCTCTGAACATACGAGACGCCTTCGATGACAAATTGTGTGTTTGAATTTGTTCAGTGCACTATGAATGATTGATGTCATGTCCGTCGAGGTTGTATGTGTATGCAGATACCCATTACTGGTGAAAAGGTGCCCCGGCGTGGTTATCTAGCGGTTATGACGCTCGAATGCTGACCCGCTGGTCGTCCGGTTGAATACCGGCCGCGGCGGCTGCGTTTACGATGGCGGTGAAAGTGCTCGTAGCCCGTGTGCTCAGATTTGGGTGCACCGTAAAGAACCCCCTGCAGGTGGTCGAAATTTCCGGATCCTTGCACTACGGCGTCTCTCAGAATCATATGGTGGATTTGGGAGGTTGAACCCCAACAGTTATTATTATTATTATTATTATTATTATTATTATTATTATATTATTATTATTATTATTATTATTATTATTATTATTATTATTATTATTATTATTATTAATAATTCTGCTTAGTGAAAAGAAATATGGTGATGTCTCAATGTTGAAAGAATAGTGTGCTGAAGTGTGAAGTAAAAAAAATGAAGAAAGCCGTGAATGACTATGAGCTAGACCTATGTTTGTCTGTTTGTCTCTCCCCATTCAATTTGTCATCTTTTACACAAAAAAGTGGCTGTTATGAATTATTTCCGAATCTATAAGTGCATGTGCTAACTGCTTACCAGAAGCTATTGTTATCATGTCATAAAGAAGTGAGAGTCCTTTCTTGTTCGGCACGACCTTATAACAAGATGGCGCAACGGACTGCTTTACTGAATTGTGTTCTTGTAGACGTATACTTCTCTCGCGTCCATTTTAGCGTATCTATAGTACACACACAATGTAATTCTCTACACGCCATTGAATTCCGCAGCTGTAGCGAAACGGAATGGATTATGTTGAAGAGCGCGTTTTTTTTTTTTGTGGCGCACTTATAAATCTGACCAAAGTTTAAAGCACGTTATCTGTAGCGTTTTGAAAAATTTTTATGATAGTTCTACAATAAAACGAGCATGAATTAACGGGGACGCGTAAAATACTATTCGCTGGATACAATTAAAAATATTTAAAATACATATGTGCCGGCCTATGTAGTTTAAAGTAAATTTAAACTACATATATACCATGCCCTCTGACATAAGTTCGTGCTCCCTCCGGTATGCCGTGCCTACTAGTTTCTACGATGTTCCCTTCAATATTTCTTTTCACTTAATTGCACAGTCCCTTGGAGAACACGCATGTTGCAGCGAAATTCTCAGTAACCCATTGTCCTTGAAGTGAATTCTAGCCAACTGAAAGATGCATTTGAGCAAATAAAAATTCAGAGGAACTGATATTTGGAATCGGTAAAGGGGTCATCTTTACCGCCATTCCAGTGGCTTTAGTATAACAGAGAGAGAGCTGTTTATTGAAGAGCAGAGAATTTAGCCGGCGTGTGTGTGTCGCTGACTTGCTACTCTGCGTGAGGAAGGGGATTGGGGACTGAAAGGCAAGAAGAGAGAGCGAAAAAAAATGTTAAGAATTAATTTGGAAAGGAAAAAAGTAAATATACAGACATTTTTTTTTTGTCTCCTGGGCGGGGACGTGTGCTGACAGCATGGCTTATCACGAGTTTTCAAGGTGCCCCTACAGTTTGTCTATAGCTGACCGATATTGTCTAAATACGTGAATAAAAGTTTCATCGCTTGCCACTGTTGCGTGAAGCTAGGGAAATGGCCCAGGACACAATCAACTGAACCTCTTTGGGAACGGATGCATGCAGTGTTTATAGAGCGCACACTCATCGGCATACGCTCGGCACTCAAACAAGATGTGTTTTACAGTTTCTATGGAGCCGCAGTTATTGCAGTATGGACTGTCTACTTGACCGAAGCGATACCGTAAATTGTTTCCATAAGCACTGTTCAGCCGGAGACGGTGGTAGAGAGTTTCCAGGTGTCGAGGGATTTGGGATGGGAGTCTAGTCCTTAGATGTGGTTCGATAGAGAGGAGGAAAGCAGTGGCTAGTATAGTGAGATCGCAACCTGGTGTGCATGTTTCGGAAATGTGCCTGAACTCTGTCCATTGTGGGGCTGGGGCGCCGTGTGGGTGTACGAAATACTCATTTGTCTGTATACATTCGAATTTCTCGCGAATTTTATTTATGCTTGGAATAAATGTAACGAGTGGCACGGATGGAAAATATGCGTGTCCAGTTCGGTGGGTAAGAAGCTCAGCTTTCGAGCTGGAGGCTGTAAGTTCGGCAGCGGTGCCATCTTTCGGAAAAGTCTGAAGTCAAATACCGATAACTGAACACTCATTGCAGTAACCATGTTCAGTCACACTTACCTGATGAAATAAATCTATAGAAAATTCGCTCATACACAACTGCATCGTTTCTCTCTTGGGAAGAGAGATAGAGAGACAGATGCGCAGTGCTACGCAAGACAAAAACCAGTTATTGTGTTTTATTATATCACAAAGAAAACCGAGAAAGAAGAGAAATAATGAACAGGTGACATTTTCGTATTTTGTTACTGTACATCGTAATCAGTGGCGTTTGTGCCAGAATTTCGGCCACAGCATTGTCTTATCACGCTTTTTTGCGAAGAAATTGTTTGCAGCTTCTTTTCCTTCTGAAACCGAGACTTAAACCAACCCGTGTCAAGCTTTGTTTTTCCGCGCTGGTTTTCATGATTTTCTTCTCGTTTCTACGCAGCCACTGTGGTAGCTGAAGGGTGAGGAGGTGGTTCAAAGCCCCCGTAATTTTTTTTTTCAGTTTTGCACGTGTTTATATACAGGCAAACAGACGAATGCACATAAGAACATACTTTGCACGTGAGTATATAGAGGCGAACATATAAGTGGATACACGAACATTAAAAAATATGGACGTATTGTATGAAGGGGGATACCCCTGATATCACACACACACAGAGAGATCGTCATGACTTAAGACCCTAAGTGATTTCCGGCATCGACGTAAAGAATAACAACAGTGCACCCATATTGACAACAAGTTAGAACGTCAAATTTGGCTCACGAGAGAGAGAGAGAAAGAAAGGGTGGATGGGTGGGTGGGTGGGTGGGGGGTGAAATGAAGTGGAATGGTAAGCCAAGCCAGATGCTGCCGTGTGCTACTTTGTACTGAGACGGGAAATAGAGACCCTAAAGAAGATAGAGCTATAAAAAAAAGAATGCATTTAAGTAGCGCTCTACAACGTCGTCGGAGATGTTGAGTCCACTAGATGGTGTAAGATGCTTTCTTCGGACAGATGTCGCCCGTACAACTTGGGCGAGTTGCAGAGCGGTCTGTACGAACTGTGCCCGTGTACTGTAACGCCAGTGCAGTCACACGGTACGTGTGGAATTGTTTCATTATCGGCTTAGTGTCGAGGTGGCTGTGGTATCAAGCATTCTCACATGGAACGCATACGCGCTGGGAAATATCGAAACTGAAACCACAATTATAGCGTCCACGGCTTGCAGGTCACATGAAAAGAACGGGTGTCACTAACAAAGCTGTCCGGCCTCATTTCAAGCGGGCTGTGAGCCCTGAATTTTGACATTTTTACTAGGGCAGTTAGAAGCGCGCCGCCGGTGCGGCCTGATACTCAGGCACATTTTGTAGCAGCATAACGGACTGCCTCCGTGCCAAAATGCGCTGAGTACGTCACTGACGACACTCTGGTATACCTTGTACGCCTCGAAGAAGACCAAGCACGTAACAACGCCTATCGCGAACTTCAACGTACACTCGAGGTTCGCGATTGTAGCGTTCTCCGACGGCGTTGTATCGTTGCCCCACGGCGTTGTGGTGTTTCCCGACGGCATCGTGGCGTTCTGCGAGGCTGTTGACAGTGCCCACTTGGGTTCCGGACTGAGCGCCAGCCTTACCAGAACTGCCAGGAGAAGCATGGTGAGGCCAGGAAGGACGACGCCCCAATGGATGAGCTGCAAGGTTATGGCGCACCGGTCAGTTTTTCTCGCGGCCATTTCGGCGCGCACCCAAGGGGCGACCACGTCACGATGCGGAACCCGTCGACTCTTCTTCCTTCTGCCTTTGCGGAAAAGTTCGCGGATTTTGTTCACGAACAAGGAGGAAGTCACCGGGTTAGGCTCTTCGGCGTTGCGCGTCATTTCGTTTGTCCCCGCGGGAAACGCCTAAACAATGGAGCACCGCGTAGTAGTGGTAGTAAGCGGTTGTTTATAACGCACTGGAGGGCGGCGCCGCAGCGGGGTCCCTCCCCTTCCGTCTGGGTCTGTCTAACGTCACTTCCGCTCCGAGGAGTGCAATCGATATAACGGCGGCCGTCGAGCTGCAGGCGGATGATGTGCTTTCTCACTGGTCGTTTTACTGAGTGTTATGTATTGAAAAGAGTATGTTTGCAACAACTATATTGAACTATACTCACCGCTAAAGAGAAAGAACAAGAGAGATTGCGAGTTTTACATCGATGCGGCCTCAGTCTGCCCTGTGACGTCATCGTCGTCTAATGTTGGGAGAGTTGGTTGACTTACACCAATGCCACGCGGGCATAAAAATGACATTCGGTATCGAAGACATTGAGTTCCGAATGACATTTTTTTCGGTGGCGCTGCTACACGTCCAAAACGAATGGCATTTGACTTAAGGATGTCGATCATAGCACTTTCCTCGTGGGCATTGGGTGAGTAGCAATAAAAAAAACAAGCGTTTACAAGCTTCATACACATCAGATAATAAATTAATGTATAAGTAGGTATGTTACGCTGCCGTTAGATTTCGTTCGTTACTTTGTTTGACGACGTTGCAACCGACCGTGTAGCAACTTAAGCCAAACCTAGTCAGATCCGCAGCGTGAAAGGAAAATGGCGCCTGTCTAGAGTGTACAGTCTAGCCTGTCGCATTTATTTTACAGCGTCTACCAGCTGAAGATACGTTTTTAAGCACTTGTTTAAGTGATTAGTGTAAATAAAATGCGCGAAAAGTTTCCTTCCGGCCGAATCAAATGTCTTTTTATACAATTACTTCATCAGCTGTGCCGTGGAGAGTACGTATTTCTCAGTCGAATTAGTTCTGGCGATGACATTAGCCTGGTGACGAATGGCATTTGGGTGAGTGCCACTTCGTTCATCCGTGTGGCACCGTGCAAATGACATTAAATCTGAATGCATTAGGAGGTAAATGCCATTTTCTCTGCCCATGTGGCATGGTTATTAGCAAAAAAAAAAAAAAACGAAGTCCTTTTCTCGCTTTCGTTTTTAAGGGTGAAGCTCCAAAAGCCGTGGTTCTGTCCATGCAAGTGTCTTTGTGACTGGTTTGTAACCACTTTGTTGTACGACTCACTCAGCAGGTGGCGCTAGTGTGAGTGACAGACATATAAACAGACAGACAGACGCATGGATGGATAGACAGAAGCATGGACGGAAGAAAGTGCATACGGACGGACAGACGCGCGGACGGATGGACGGAAGCAGAGATGGACAGACAGGTGGACGGATGGACTCAACAACGGATGGTAGCATGCGCGGACAGACAGACGGACAGAAGCACGGACGGATGGATGGATGTGCAAACGGACGGACGCATGGACGGTTGGACACCCTGACGGGCGGACGGAGGGACGCCTCGCTGCACTTATCGTCATTCACTCCGTGGATATGCTGTGATTTTTTGCGCTAAGTCTACCGTAAGTTTTAGTAGTAGTAGTAGTAGTAGTAGTAGTAGTAGTAGTAGTAACAGTAGTAGTAGTCGTAGTCGTCGTCGTCGTTGTTGTTGTTATACACGTAACGTGGCCGAAATGGGAGTAATAGGCAAATTAAACGAAATGATGTTAGAAATGATGGCGAATATGGATGATCATGATGGTCTCACATATTCGTGTTTTGACAGCTTCGCTGACCGATGTTTTTCTCAGAGTGCAACTGGTTGCACTTTTTTTCTATATATACACCTTTGAAACTATCAAAACAAGGACGCATTGATTTGCAAATAATACCCAGGAGGCGGTCTTACCGACTTTTGGGTCACGCATTGAGCGTGACACGGAGGCTGTTAAGGACTTCTTTTAGAGACTGACAGCAACTCCCGCCTGGTACAGTAACACTGACAGCTTTCGCTCGGCTATCTGCTTTCAGTTGGATTCTTGATTTAGAGCCCTGTTTTACAGGTGACGCGTGATGGTCAGTTATACTGTCGTTTGCTGCTGCCGTTCGACTACCACCTAGTTATTACATATCACCCTTTCCCAACCCAAAGAAAGATTGTGTACGTGGCTGTTGTACAATGTTGACGTTGTTCGGTTCCTGACCCGCAGCCCGCGGTGGTCAGATTTCGATGGCGGTGAACTGCTAGTGGCCTGGTTGCAGTGCAATGTCACAGGACGTCTAATAGTATCCGATGGCTTATATTTTTTGGAGCCCTCCCTCTACTACGGCGCGCTTCATAATCGTATCGTGGCTATGACCCGTAAAACCCAGTTCTTCTGCTTATTATTTTTGTTAATATTACTAATACTATTACTTTTCAGCTCTTTCTCTTCATGTTGTTGTTCGGAAAGTGGTTTTTATCATGCTAACTGAAAAGAAAATTACTTCGTTTCACAGGGAATGCTGCATATTACAACGAAAATTGTTGATGTAGTTTGTAAACTATATATATTTATTCTGAGGGGATGCTGGGGAGCACATCTGTCTGAGTCACTTCATCAGAGCTTGGTGGTCTCCGGATCGATTCCGCTTCGGGACGAACGCGTCGTTAGGCGGCGCCTCCAACAAGGACTCCCTTTGTCCACTTGGTAATGTTTCTGCAGTTATGCTTTGCCTGTCTATTTAAATCACTGGCTTCTGAATGACAATGGCTACAACACAATCATTACAGTGACACGCGTCCTGTGTGTGCCCCTTCTGTGCGGTGGGATGACATATACCAGCGGGATTAAAAGTATGGGGAAGGGGGAGTGTATATATATATATATATATATATATATATATATATATATATATATATATATATATATATATATATAATTGATATTGACGTTGTCGTTGGGGCGTATATATGCATTTTTGCCAGAACAAATCGGTCTTCAGTCAGCGCCAGTGCTTGTCTCATCTGTTAGCCACTCGATCACCGCTACCACTACTACAACGTTCCTCTCACTTATCGCACAGGCTACACAATGACTTAAGCTACTCCCACGTCTAATGATTTCATCTAGTCATTCCTCCCGTGTGCCATGCACACGACTGTAGAACGATCTGCCGAATAGCATCGTCCTTCAGCATAATAACAACATATTTCCCGAGCATCTCATCATACATTTCGCTGATCTGATTTATGTTCGCTGGTCTATTGTCAGACATGTTTCTTGCAAACCCATTTTTTTCTTTTTTTTTCTTTTTTCAACTTTATTTTATCAGCAAAGGGATAGTGTTGTTTTTTAAAAGTTCTCTTGTACTACGAATTATTTGACTAAAAGAACTGAATTATTCGACTAGGAATTATTTTGCTATACTTTCCAGTGGTTGTTTTTTTATGTTATTATACATTGTTTCTATTTATGTGTACCATCTTTATTTTAATGTCATTGTTACTTCGTATTGGCACCTCTTACACAATGCCTCTGCTAGGCCTTTAAGGTATCTGTAAATAAATAAATAAGTAAATAAATAAATAAATAAATAAATATTTGTGGCCTTTTACGTTTGGGATAAAGTTTATTCCTTGAAAAGTTATGACATGGAATGATGAAAAATGGCGAGAAATGTTTCTTTGAATATTGTCAGCCTTAAGGGTCGAAAATATAGAGTAAAGTGATTCAAGTTGATGTTAAAATACGTGTCTGTGTACACAAGACCGATAATGTTATTTACATCAACATAAAAAAATTTGTGACTGAAATAGTTGCGCCCAAGGTTATTTGGCTCAGATTTCATGAAGTAGTAATGTAGTGAAGACTAAGGAAAAAGGTTGAAATGTGGTACATGTTTGAGATTCTCGTACGTGTTGGATTCGGAACAGTTGAGCTGAATGCGATGTTCGAAGTAGGAGTGGTTATTGCAGGCCATTTCTCCGTAGAAGGTTTCCCTTTGGACTGTGTGGCTCATCGTTTTGAGTTTCTTGTTTTGTGAGTATGGCTCTTGCGATGCACAACATTGCAGCTACCATTATTTTATTCTAACCAGTCTCTACGCAAGCTGTAAGATAATGTTTTCGTCCGTATGGTATCCAGCTATGTGCAGAGGAATACCAGAAATGTGGATATAACGTACCCACGCCCGAGATACGCCAGTGTCGCCCGCGTAATTATTAGTCGCCGCATCCGCGTATGCATGGTGTAGAAAATAAGTTCTCGACCACTGCCGCAAACTAGGCTATTTCAGGCAGTTCGAAGTCGTGTTTGTTTGGCTAACTTGACTTTCCTGCTTGCTTTGTTAGCCTTGCGTTGGCTTTTAAGATGAGTGATAGGCAAACCGCCGACCTCAAGTGGCGCCATCTATGAGAGGGTTAAAAGAGAACAAGCACATGAGTAATCTATGTCTCCCGAGATTCCAAATGAGTCCATCGTCTCTCGCTTAACTTACAGCATAAATTATTTGGGTATGACTCTCGAAAAAGCAGGCAAATTGACAAGAACATTTGCTGAACATTGACCATTCAGGACATTAAAGCAAATATATGGAAGCATCAGTTCGGAGCTAAAGCGTTAGAGTGTTTTGGTGGCGCCACTATGTTTGTCGGCCTCGCACATGAAGCTGACGCTTGGAATTCAGGCAGACGCTAGGCATTTTGTGTATAACGGCGGGGCGGAGAGACAAAAGCGTTCTAATGATGATGCACGTGTGCGTGGGCAAGAAGAAGTGCTAGAGCAGCTGTGACGACTTTGTTCCACATACTTCTTGCAACCAAATTCTCCAATGTGCGCAGTGGAAAGCTGGATTGATTGATTGATACGTAGGGTTTAACGTCCTAAAACCACCATATGATTATGAGAGATATCGTAGTGGAGGGATCCGGAAATTTCGACCATCCGGGGTTCTTTAACGCGCACCGCAAAGCTCGATGGTTTTGGAGTGTATGGGTGTGCACGTCTGACTGTGTCAAGCGGTAGAAGTAAATTCCTGAGCACAAGCGTCAGGTGTAAACTTGATTCTTGATAAGTGCGTTATAGTTGTGGCCAGTTGTGAAATGTACAATTGTTTTTAGGGTGTACAAGTTGGTTCATGAGCTTCGGGGCAGAACGCCGCCAAAAGACGCTGTCGTGAACACGCAGGAACACAGCGTTGCTGCAGTGCATACCTCATGAACACTAAGGCATGTGTTCCGTGCGTTCACTGTCCTGTTCATTGCGCTATTCTGCCGCACTTGTGAAATACGTACTGTGGTTATAGCAGCGTGACCTGCTCTGTCTCATCAGAACAATGTCATCTGTTGATTGTAAAGACTTTATCGATGTCGGTATATAGTTTTACACGTCAACAGGATGCGGGAAACTGAAAAAAAAAACTATGCCGAAGCGACATTATTGTCATGGAAGAAAAAAAGAAAAGCAAACTTTTAAGATAAATGGAAGGTGATGTATGGAGTTAGCGTTAAAGAGCAAATTTTATATTAGCGATTCTCGCGGGAAGTACGAGGACGCTTAATTGGAAACTTCGACGTCTGTCTACCAAAGTGACACGCTGAAGAAACGTTTTGCTTACCGAAAAAAGAAAGACGCGTAACGAAAAGAATGATGATTTGATTCGTGGGGTTTAACGTCCCAAAGCCGCCATATTATTATGACAGATGCCGTAGTGGAAGGCTCCAGAAATTTCGACCACCTGGGGTTCTTTAACGTGCACCCAAATCCGAGTACACGGGCCCACAACATTTCCGCCTCTATCGGAAATGCAGCCGCCATGGCCGGGATTCGATCCCGCGACCTGCGGGTCAGCAGCCGAGTACCTTAGCCACTATAGGACACCGTGGCGGGGCACGTACCGTAAAGGAAGAATCCAAGGGTGCCACTCGCAACTATAGCTTTATTCAAATAAAAGCAACGGCATGCATACCCGTTGCACCCATGCGCAAAGCGCATCGCCTCTCACGCTCGTGAAAATGCACTGGATGCGACAGATTGACAGGAATATAGTGAAAAACTAACAAACAAACAATGAACTAGGCACCACACAGAACAACAAATGCGTGGCTTGCGCTCAAATCTTTTTTTCGTTTTAATGTACTAGGCTTCCATGGTTTCGTGTGCTAGCTTATCAAATTACCATTACCAAAAGTGGGTATACTCTGGAAAAAACCAGGCCCACGCTTGCAGGGGCTGCAGTGAAAAAGTGTGTTGAAAGTTCGAACTTTTCGTAGCACGAGCTTTCCATGTGCAGTTGCTGCAAGTGTCGACGTGTTATCTTGCAGTGACTGTCGGAAACTCATGCCCGTGGTTCCACACCATGTCGCATGACAAATGCGCAAACGGCTGATGTGCGTGTGTTCGAGATAATTTGTTTGGAGTCGAGATTTCTTTTTTTATTAATTTGTCGTGTTCTTCCTAAATGAGCGCGAGGTCACAAAGAGCTAAAGCCGTTCCTTTTATTTCGTTCCTTTTATGTCACCGTCACAATTCCAGCGTATTCTTGCGTGTACAACTACGTAATACTCCTCCCACGATGAAACTGCATGAGAGCATAGAAAGCACTAGTGCGACCAAAATTAGAGTATGCCGACATTATTTGGTGCCCTCGGCAACCATATATGATTAACGAAATTGAAATAGTCCGAAATCTAGCTTTATGATTTATTTATTCCCATTAATCGCGACAAACCGGTGTAACAAACCTACGTAATAAGGCAAGCCTACCAAAACTTGAGCAGCGTAGGACAGTATCCAGATTAAAATTTATCTATATACCAACTTTACCAGGAAGACTTCAAGTTATCACGGAAACGCTATCTTCAGCAACCTTCAAAACTTTCACTTAGGACGAACCACGATAAAACTTTTCGGCAGCCACTTAGCCACAAATTCCCACAAGTTCGCTCTCTTTCCTGCGGCGCTATTTTTTACTGGAATGCGTTATCTGCAGCAGCAGTAAATGCTGCCTCGACGGATTCATTTATGAAACATGTCGAATGTTCAAATGTTTTGATAAAAGTGATGTACA
Source organism: Rhipicephalus annulatus (assembly GCA_013436015.1). NCBI lineage: Eukaryota > Metazoa > Arthropoda > Arachnida > Ixodida > Ixodidae > Rhipicephalus > Rhipicephalus annulatus. The sequence goes on along the minus strand of WOVY01001456.1, from coordinate 330,024 downwards.
TTGAAAATGCCTTTATTTGTGTATGATTTATGTGACTTGTGTATATTGGGAAAAAACATTTTCTTAAATTCAGTTGTCTGTCATCAATTAATATGAACTAAATATTGATATTACTTTCCAGTTGTGTACCTAATATTTGTATAATATTTTAATTATACCAAGCTGTTTAGTGTATAACTATGCGCGGTTTGATTGCAACCTTGTGTTTCACTCCTGCAGGGGCCCGGGGCCGGCAGTATCTGTAAATAAATAAACAAAAACAACGCGTGTGTTATTAGCTGTGCACCCAACATTGTAAATACGGCCTTTTCCACGTTCTGTTTTGTCATTTACTCCTTCACTCCTTCTCCTTCATCATTCACTCCTCCTAAGCGTTTTGATCTCGTTTGCCCGTACCACAGAGGCTCTCTTTCGCCCCGCAGCCGTAGCTGGAACGGTTTAACAGAAAGTTCTCATTTATTCGTTCTGTTGTTCGCGTTTGGTGAAACAGCGACACATCATCGATAATAGCCGTAATCTGGGGGGGGGGGGAGTTGCGCTCAAAATACATGATATGATTATGAGGTGAGCGCAGGGCTTTAGCTGTGGAAATAGCGACTACTTGGGGATCTCTAACGTGACCCTAAATCCAAGTTACACGAGCACCTATAGTATTTCGCCTCCACCTTTCGAAATGGGGCCGCTGCAGCCAGGATTCGACCCCACGACCTTTGGGTCAGCAATCGAGCACCGTGTACCCACATGCCTTCCATGACGAGCTGACAAGTTATCTGTCAGAAGGGAAAGAGAACCGTATCTCCTCAGTAGATATATTGTCGACCGTGCGCCCGGGTTGATCAGTTTCATCGGGCCATTCACCTTCACAGCATGTTGATCATCACTATAGCGACTAGTGATCGACCAGAAGACAAGGCTAAGACGAGCATGTTGGGGCGAGTCGGTGTACCATGGGGAGCGCTTAGCGCAACCCAGAATCTGTTTTTTTTTTTGGCACTGAGTTGCAATGAACACTCAAAACAAGACTCTGCTTGCCACGTAACGCTTCTCTCCCCAGCTTTCTTGTTCACGCACTTGTATGTGCTCTTCATGCGCATGAAAAGGGGTTTTCGAAAGCGTGTGCGTTCTCGTTGTGTATTTTGTACTGCTGCTCGCCTTTGAAGTGAGCGTCACGTATCGATCATACCAGATCGCACTCAACCGTGAACCCACTCGTCAAGTGAAGACAGCAATATCAGAAAATAATAACAACGATTCTAATTAATTTGGAGGGGGCATGGAAGTAGACGATGTTGATTAGGCCAATCGGCACCATCGTGCACCATTGGGAACGCTTCGTTCCGGGCGAAATCATCCCGAGATATAGCGCTTTCGGAGCGGTCACCAAACTCGATGAAATCACGCGTCCCTTATACAGGGGGCGCTGGTAGTTAGGGCACCGCGAACTGAGCTTCGTCATCGCCGCCACCCTTATATAAGGGGACTAAACTGACACAACGTGAGGCGCCTGCCGCATTGGATTTGACACGGGAAGTGCGAGTTCTGAACAGTTCGCCTTGTTCTTGCCGTCAAGCTTACGCATTGTTCGTCTATATATACCGACTGACAGCCATTCCCACTGCTTCGACATGGCACATACAAATGGTACAGGACCCAAGCCAATGCTGGAGCAATCGCCGCTACCTACAGTACCCGAGGGCATCAACGAGCCGCCATGGACGCCCACGTGGACGACAGGTCTTGGCTGCTACTCCTGCATCGTCCTGTTGATTGCCCTTGCTGCGCTGGTCGATGCCTTGATCTCGAAACACTACTCCGCCGGTTGGGGCTGGGTTTTCTTCGACGTGTCACTGTTTGTTGTGCCCACCGGTGCGTTCTTGTACCAGTCATACCTGTGCTTGATGGTCATTGCGTCTGGTTTGAAACGTTAGCTGAGCTTCTTCTTACGGTGCGCTGTGGAAATCGTGACCCCCCCCCCCCCTCCCCCCGGATGCTTCGGCCATGACACGAAAAAGTTCAAGACGACCGCAAGAGACGCGAGAAGATGCTTGTAAGCCATGTCGTGCCTTATCCGTGAAGAAGTGCTGTATCATGGTAAATAAAGTGTTTGTCTGAGGCCTGCTTTTGTTTGCGCACTGGGTTTGTACCAGCGGCATGCTTGTCCGACGCGTCGTATTTATAGACTGGCTGGGCCTTTTCCGGGTCTGAACAGCTCCTTCGGTGGAGATTGCTGAAGTCGATACTGGTGTCCTTTGGCCTCCCAAGTCATCCGTCACGTGCCAGTGCGAATTCACGGAGGCCTGACCTCGCGCCATAATATTTGAGACAAACACCTGCACGTTTGTGACAAAATAATGTTGCTTGGTCCGCACACAAGAAATAATAGCGCTTGCCACGTTGGCGTGCCTGGGCACACTACCTGTGTACCCTTAGAAAGCCTACTGCAAGTTTTTACATTGGCCTCCATGCTGGCATGTATACCTGCAGTGGTGGGTGCAAAAGCTGTTGGTTCAATCGCTGTCGTGGAGGTCGCATTTATATGAAGGTGAAATAATTATGAATAAAACCTTTTCGCCAGGCAGATCTCGGTCGATTATGTTCACCTTTAGGCGAAATATTGGCCTGTCTGCTTACATTAAAGTGCACGTTAAAGAACCACAGGCGGTCGAATTCCCGGAGCCGTCCACTGCAGTGTTTCTCATAATCATATCGTGGTTTTAGTATATGAAACCGCAAATATTAGTTTTGATGGTCATCTCAAAGATATACTATGTTGTCGTCGATTGATCTTTTCTGGTTTGTGCAACTTGAACAAACGTAACTTTGTAAACTTTCATTTTTTCTCACTCGTCAACAACACGATAAAATTAATCAACGCTTCGAGCAAGTGATTATGTCACCGAAAGTACTGAGAAGCAAAACGCTATGGTAATGATATAGTCTACAGATAAGATGTATACATGTCATTTGCATGACTGTGCAAATGAAACTGTGCATAAGCCGGCGTTCGTAAGTTTCGTGGCAGTCAGTTGTACGTAGCTTCGTATAGAAAAAAATGCTGTTAAAAAAAACTGACGTCAACGGAATATTATCTGTTTTTACTTTCCGACACTAACACACACACACACACACACACACACACACACACACACACACACACACACACACACACACACACACACACACACACACACACACACACACACACACACACACACACACACACACACACACACACACACATATATATATATATATATATATATATATATATATATATATATATATATATATATATATATATAAGGCAACGAAGGAGAGAGCGATGGACCGTAATTTTGCAACAGGTGTTTTTTTTTTCGATTGTCCTATGTGTTGTAAGCATAAATTGGCGCGGAATTTCAAATCACGTGTCACATCGCAGGGCTGCCCAGCGTGTCCTCCTGTGTGTCAGCGTAGAAAGATTTTTCTGACGCACGTAAGAACGCGCACGAATGATAACATTCTATGATAATTTGTTGGAATCCAGATCGCAATTCATATGCAGCAGAACTGCTTCGACACGCACAAATACCCTTGTACCAAAGTGAACATCGACGCTCTAGAGCGTGTGCAGCTGAAAGCGGCCCGTTTCGTCACAGGTGATTATGACTTTTGTGAAAGATTTTTTGAAATCAGAAATACTTTAGGATGGCACCTTCTTCAGGACAGACGCAAATTCTTACGTTTATCTCTGTTTCACAAAATGTTATATGGTTTAACGGGTATTCACAAACATGACTATATATTGAAGCCTACGTATATATCTGCTCCTACATGACGACCACTAAAAGTGCGTGAGTTCGCTGCCAAATATTCATTTTTTTCGCGATCAATACAGCAGTGGAACAAACTACCTCAAGAAATAGTGGCGTTCAGGGAAACATGCACCGTTGTTCTTTAAAGTCACATTCTATCGTAGCCTGATCATACTTTTCATTCTTTCTTTTAGCGAGCTACGCTCGAGTAGTTTTTACAACGAAAGCTGTTTTGAGTCACAAGACGAGTCACGCATGGCGCCGTAGTTGTCCGCCGCCGCTTTTCGTAACCACTATCGCACACACACAAAAAAAACTCTAATAAAAAACACCGAAGACGTGTGGTGACATGTGATGAACCACTGAACCATGCAGGTGCTTGGGACTCGTTCGCAAACTTGACTCTGCCTTTCGGCAGGCTTGATGTCGGGAGAAGAACCGCGTTAGTGTAAGTGTTGAAGTGTTTTAGAACAGCAAAGGAACAGCGAGGCATCGCACAATACGAAGTGCGTAACGAGTGGGTCGTCCAATGCTCCGACCCATTACGAAAGAAGCTTGGTCTTGATCACCTATTAACTTTGCCGCGTACCCACTTCAGGCATGATTCCTCATCATCGTCAGCCACTGCATGAACTATTGGCACACAATTCGGTGCAAGTGTTTAGCGGATACCACGCTCCTCCAAGGAATGATGAAGAAGAGCACAGCGAGTGCTGAAGAAGAGCATAGTGAATGCTGGCCTACTATATGTACTCATAAATTACAATTTGCTTGTAACAGTTATCATATATATATATATATATATATATATATATATATATATATATATATATATATATATATATATATATATATATATATATAATTTACACATATTTTGCTGTGTACTTTCTCACGCGTCGTTGCTAATTACGTGTCACCCGTCACCCTTGCATGCCTATTATGTAGCTTTACTTTTGTATGTACACCGCAGTGTAATGACTTGTCACCCCTCTGCATTTATTTATTTATATATTTATTTATTATTTATAAAAATGTTGAGTAGATTATACAGCAGTACAAATAATGTGTAGAAAAGAAAAGGAATGCGTTGATTCACATAGAAAGAAAACAGGTTCAATGTAATTGGTTTTCCGAATTGCTAGCTTGTCATTATATATCAGGTAGAACGACTTCATTCTTTCGTGGTATCGTCTCCATTGCAAAGTTTCGAGCTTAACGCTTTCCAAAAAAGCTCATGGAGATGCGTCGAGTTGATAGGCATTAAACACGAACCGTTCAGCCTTTCGCTTTACTGATTCAAGTTTATCTATGTTAGCTTGCGTGTGGGAATCCCATACAGACGACGCGTAATCTAGTAACGGTATTACGCATGTTTTATATGCGAGAAGCTTTGTTTCACAAGTTGCTTTAGCTAGTGTTCGTCTTAAGTTACCTAGTTTTCTCAGAGCCTTTTTTTTCTCAATGTAAGCTATATGATCATTCCATCTTAAATCAGATGTGATTGCAAGGCCAAGGTACGTATATTGTGAGACAAATGACAAGGAGTGATTGCCTAGACTGTATTGTAATTTTAAAGGATTTTTTTGCGAGTTATGCTCATCGCAAGTTTTTTTTTTCGTGTTTATGATCAATTGCCATTTAGTACACCAGTCCCGAATTTTAGTTAAAAAATTGTTTAAAGGGAACTGGTCGTTAGAATTGTTCACTTCTTGATAAAACACACAAGCACACATTCATTTTTTGATTGTTCTGAAATATTTTAGTTTTTGTACGTATTTTAAATATGTATTTTAAATGTTATACACTTATGCCCCATACTGGCGCTGTAGGTATTGTAAATAAATAAATAAATAAATAAATAAATAAATAATAAATAAATAATAAATAAATAAATAATAAATAAATGTAGATCAATAAATATATCAAGTGTGAAAAGCTGGGTTTGTTGGTTGGACATGTTTAGAAAACATCGTGAAAATGACACGGGACACGCAGAAAAGGGAACGCAAAGGCAGAATATAACCGCGCCCAGAGTACGACGTGACAAGGCATAGCACAGGTAGATTACCTATAGTCTATATGCAGCACAACTAAAATAGATTACAAAAAAAACCTCTTACGTAGATAATCCAGTGCCGAAGAAAGTTCTGGCGAGTGTGCCTGCAAACGTATTTTGCACGAGAGCGCATGCCGCCAGCCAGATTTCTTTGCTCCTTGCTTTGCATCCGCCTTTAGTGATACGATTCGATTAATGTTCGAGCTCATTCACATTTAAACTCGGTAGCTAATACGCAACTTTGACGACCTATAGGTGGCGTCACTCTACATCGAACATGGCTGTCGTCGAGATCATCGGCCCGAAAGGGACAGTACCGGAAAGTACGCTTTTGGCGAAGACTGCCATTTTTCGTGCTTCGGTGGTCCTTTGAATTATGTTTTTTGAGAAAGTAGGGGAGCGCTAACATAATATATCAAGTGAATAAATGCTGGGTAGCACATTGGGTAGATAAATATGCGCAAAATCGTAAATAAGGCACACACGTTCGCTTTGAGGCGCTATGCGTAATCACGCGCGCTACGACTGGTGTCATGTTGGAAAAGTATTATATTGGGAGTCCCAGTGCGAATTTTTCAGTAATGTCAGAAACATTCCCGGAGACGCGATTTGTCTTCAGTTTTGCTTACATTGTATTCTGCGCAAAGCTTGCTCAGCCCACCTATAAGCGCGAAGCCCAGTAATCTGACGAAAAAACGTTGTTTTTTCCATTCCGAAACACAAGCACCATGTCATATTACCGGCAATATGATTTTAGGGTGCTTTCTTGGCTAAAATAAAACAACAAAATATAAACAGAGTGAATCCGGCAAGCAGCACGAACGAAAACAGTGGTAATATACAATTTTCACGTTCAAAAGGCGTCGTTCCCGTTACTTTTCTTTTTCTATGTTTCGGAGTTTGAGAAGTACAAAAGATAGCATGGTACGGGGTAGAAATGACAAAAAAAAAGCCTCATCAGCAAGTAAGACCGAACACAGTGTGCTGCAGATGTGAAGGTCATGGAAGCACTTCGCTGATGCCTCAGATATGTAATGATGAGATGAACGTTTTGAAATCGGTACTTTCATTCTATCCTAGAGGCGGAACACAATGCTAATTTGGTTCCGGTACTGTTTGCACTGCGACCGTTTCGATCAGGTGATCTAAGCGCGAAAACTGCAAACCTGGAAGTTGCTGTACTCGTGCACAAAACGATTGCCGCGTACATTCACGGGCATTATTTGCCTGTTATTGTTAACCCTCTTAACCACTAATGGCTCTTTGGGGCGCTAAATTGAACGGGAGGTTTTACTTTACCTCGCGGTGTATGGAGGCTGTGCGCATCGAGGCTCGCAATCAGTCAGCTTTTGTCGACTGAAGTCAGTCGGATTTTTCTTTTTCTTTCTACGTTACCGTTAACTTGAGAAACTCAAGGGGTTCCGGTGATATCGAGGCCGTTCCCAACGTTGCAAAGTGACCACAAACGCGGGGAAACAAGCAGCAACAACTGCTGTTTGAATCAGGTCCAAAACTTTGATCTCAACAGAGCTTCCGGCCGCCGCCGCGCAGTGGCGCCACGGTACTCGGAAGTTGCGAATATAAGTGCTGTTGTCTAACGTGCCGAAACTACGACATGATCACGAGGGACGCCGTGTGTAAGGGCTCCGGTAATTTAGACCACCTAGGATAACGTGCACCTGAAGTACACTGGTCTCAACTTCTTTTTCATTGTAAATGCGCCCGCCGCGGTACGATATTCTGCGTGTGTGACACATGCAAACACCGCTTGGTATTTCTGAACGTATTTGGAATGCTGCTGTGACAAGCTTGGTGCGTGGAAGACTCCCACGACATACGTGTAGTAGGAAAGGTGTTCCTTTAGTTCCGCATCAAGAGAAAGCGTGTCCCTTTGGCTTGGGCTAAGGGGGACTGCTAATCCGCAGCTCCGGATTCCGTCAGTGCGGCTGCGCCAACAAGACGCATTTTCCGAACGCAGACTGCGTAGAAGGAGAGCAGCCCCGCGTTCTTTCAATTTTTCTCGCACTGGTCGGACCACCGAATCATGGTTCCTGGAACTTACTTGCATTGGTATGTAGATTCAATCTGCACAGCCCGGCTTCTTGGCAGGGTGCATCAAAGACAGCAAATTCTAGTGAACTGTTCCTCCACCTTTTTTTATTATTATTTTGTCTCCCTGCCAGGACGCCATACAGTTTTCCTTCGGGTGTGCAGATTATAATGGGCTTAGTTTAAGCACGTTTGTTATTTGTGGCGCTGGCAAAAGGAGAAGGGGAGAGAAATACGCAAGCCAACTGAAGGGAAAGGCGCCCACCTGTAGTGAGGACAGTAACCTCAAACACAAGGCACTGCGCCTTGTAGGTGCCTTCTTCCTTCTTCGAAAACTACCACCACCAACATCACCACCAAAGACGGCCAGTCTTTCATTCCCCTTTCCTCATTCCCTGCGTGGAGCTGTGTAAGTGACTTCCTTGTGGATGACAGCAACAGCTCTGCGCTTTCAAGAACCTGTAAACACGTATCAGAGGAACGGCACGTGCCATGCCAGTGCGTGCGTGCTGCTGCTTTAAACCATTTGCTCATAGACGCCGGCAGGGAATTCGATTGATTCTTGAAAGGAGGGAAGAATGCGCCTAATTTCTGTCTGCCTCTTGGGCGACAGGGTGCAGTGCCTACGCAGGGGAGGGGGCGCGAAGGTGACATTCGCTTCCCTCAAGCCACATCCCCACTTGCCACCACCAAAAGGACAATTACGCTTTATCCAGCCACGTGCCACCTGGGTTTTCACCCCCCTACGCCCCCCTTATCCTTAAAACCAAGTGCTGTTGATGTCCATGCCTGTGCTTCGAGAAACAGGTCGGGGTATCTCCCTTCCTTTGAAAAAAATGTTGTGGGTGTCGGGGGGGGGGGCACTGCTAACTCACCACCAGTCGTCCCACGTCACGATCTGCCAGCGTGTGCACTTCTTACCCACACGACAGCTACCGCGATCAAGATAAACAGAAAATGTCGGCTGGTCACGACGAGTGCTCCGAAGAAGCCTCGCTTCTGCAACCCAAGTCCGTGGCACCGATCCACGCCTTTCGTGGCAACAACCTCACCATGCGGCCGAGGCCGTACGACGAGCACGAGCAGTTACCAGAAGGAGAGCGGTGGCGGGACGTGCGCCAATCCTTCTACGGCGCCATGGCCGCGTCGCTGTTTGTTCTACTGCTGATCGACTTGGTGCTGCCGCTGTTCTTCGTCGGCGACGGTGGCAAATGGTGGAAGACATTCCAGCTGGTGGCGTCTACGGCGGCTATCGTCGCGCTCATCCTGACGCCGCTTGTTGCCGTGACACTCTGCAAGCGAACACGGCGTGCTTACTCTTCCACCTAAAGGACTGCTGGGACGTGGCGACCTCCAGGCTGCCTTCTTTGTGTTCATGTTAGTGGAATTGCTCATCTGCCTGGTTATCCACTAGTGCTTGTACACATGCAATGAGGTGCTGTATTCGACAAGTAAACATTGATGTCGGCGGTAGTCGCTTCTGTTTGATTTTTGTTACTATGGCTACCACAGCGGTCATCCTTCTGAGCCTTCTTGTGTGATGGCTAGATGGAGCCGTTTGTTTTTTGTTTCACCGCTGCAAGTCGTTCATACCACAAAAATTGTCATTCTACTAGGCATGGGCGAGAAAGGCACAAACAGCACGAGTGCTGCTTCTTTCTCAAATACGTGGGATTACGCTGTTATAGCATTTGATGCCTTTTACTAGGCGGTGAAAACAGGCCCTGTTGATACCCGCGGCGATGGTATAGTGGCCAGAGTTCTTGACTGCCCACCCGAAGGCACGGGTGGTCTCATTTTGATGGAGGCTAAGTGCTACAGATCCGTGTACTTACATACGATTGTCTCTGGCTGTCGAAATTTTCCGAGTTCTCCGCAATAACGAACAGATGTTAATAACTTCTGTTAATCATGTCCAGGGAACCGATACGGGATCGCCATCCTACTGTCGTTGGTGTTGTCAACTCGTTGCCATTCGACGATGCAATGGGTTATGCTAGCTTTTCACTGCTCCACAGCGGCGATTTCAGATGAGATTGAGCGCTCCAATGTCACCGTTGGTATTTAGCCACCTGCTAGTAGAGGTAGCGAAGTTTGTGTGTTAACGACGCCGTCACTAAAACAGTGCGCTCCACACTGAAAGGCGTGATTCGGTGGGGGCTGGGTGAAAATAATTTTAAAAATCGTTTTCATGACATTGTGAAAAATGAACCACAAAAAGAGGTATCTGGAATTTCTCTTGAAACGCAAGTGGGACACGTCTCTGTAAAATGCTTGCATCGCAGCTGACAGCATACTGCTGTGGTTTTACGCGCGTCAAGCACATTTTATGGTGTTTTTTTTTGCATTTTATCCCCGTGGAAATGTCGCCGCCGTGAAGCATGACACATCCTGCCTGCTGGCTTTCTTGCCATCTCTTTGGATTAGCGCTCAGTCTATCGAGCAGAGTCGCCATCTGGCGGCAACTGGCCGAAATGGGGAAGTTTGGATTGCTACTTGCGTCGTCTGCTAGCCCCGTCGTGTTTCTCTATGTGCGCGTACGTCATGCACGCTCTCAAAATGTGGTTTGTCTGGTCTGGTCAGCGCGAATGTAACTGTTTTTACGTATGACAGAAACGACTTACAGAAGCATTTGGTCTTTCTGGGCTGCTTATGCCTATTAATAAGATCGGCAAGTGAAACTTTCTAGAGTGAGGTTTATTGTCATCGTACCCCCCTCACCAGAATAAACAGAGTGGGTGCTGGTTTGTTTCTAGCACATCGCAAAATGCTCTTGGCATCCCTCCAAACATCAGGACTATTAAATTCTGGATGAATGCAGCGTTTTATAGCGACTCGGTAGTAAAAAAAAAAAGGCTCTAAGTCATGCATTTGCGCGCTGTTGGTAGGTGAACAACTACGGCACTGCAGTTTATCGATCATGTGAGGAATCTTAGTTGTGTTTATATGGCCATGGTACCACTACATAGATATATTGTTATCACATAAACTGTGAGACTTCGCCCCGCCGCGGTGGTCTAGTGGCTAAGGTACTCGGCTGCTGACCCGCAGGTCGCGGGTTCGAATCCTGGCTGTGGCGGCTGCATTTCCGATGGAGGCGGAAATGTTGTAGGCTCGTGTGCTCAGATTTGGGTGCACTATATGGCCATGGTACCACTACATAGATATATTGTTATCACATAAACTGTGAGACTTCGCCCCGCCGCGGTGGTCTAGTGGCTAAGGTACTCGGCTGCTGACCCGCAGGTCGCGGGTTCGAATCCTGGCTGTGGCGGCTGCATTTCCGATGGAGGCGGAAATGTTGTAGGCTCGTGTGCTCAGATTTGGGTGCACTATATGGCCATGGTACCACTACATAGATATATTGTTATCACATAAACTGTGAGACTTCGCCCCGCCGCGGTGGTCTAGTGGCTAAGGTACTCGGCTGCTGACCCGCAGGTCGCGGGTTCGAATCCTGGCTGTGGCGGCTGCATTTCCGATGGAGGCGGAAATGTTGTAGGCTCGTGTGCTCAGATTTGGGTGCACGTTAAAGAACCCCAGGTGGTCTAAATTTCTGGAGCCCTCCACTACGGCGTCTCTCAAAATCATAACCCCACAAATCAATCAACCTGTGAGACTTCCGTACTTACACTGTACTTAATACAGAGTTATCGTGCGCAACCTTGTGTTTAGATTTAAGAACGCTTTAAAGAGCCCAGACGTTGAAAATTAACTCAGACGGCATGCCATATATATAATGGCCTATAATTTCACTGAAAATTTCATCTTTTTTACTTTGTTGTTTTCAGCGTTTGTGTGGAATTGTTATTGACTGACGGAAAGGAGTGGTAATTTTCGTCCGAAAAAAAAAAAACATGCTTGTCTCATCAATCAGGCCTTCGTTGTAGCACCCTCATGCTCGCAATTCATCGATGAAAGCTTTCTGCTGAACTCTTATATAATATATTTACTGGTGCAAGAACATGTGCGTACACGTGGTAAACGCAGTGTAGCTCAAAGCATCGTCAGCCACTAAGCTTTCATGATTAGATTTATTGACCATCCCACATTTCATGGTGAACAAATTGAGTAAAAAAACCATATGTGCATAAGGTGCTAATGGTGGTGGTGAACGAATCGCACAGATATGCAGGCTTTCTACGATCTTTCTTTCTCACTTTTTTGTAGTATGTAGATGACAAAGATGTAAATAGTAGTTCAGTCACGCTACGGCAATGCGTAGCAGGCGGAACACAAGCTAACCACGTACAAACAACACAGCAAAGGCGTGATTTAGTGCGAAAGCGTGAAGAGAGTTATGAAAGACAGAATGCGTTTTACTCGCGGGTAATGTTAACGTTGCATAAAGTCGTGCACAGATTCAGTAGAGAAGAGCGTAGACATTAACGGTAAACTCTATAGTCAACGCATTTTATCTGCCGACAATAGGCTCAGACCGCACGCAACGAAGCGCCGCTGTGTGTATTTGCATACGCGCTGCCGACCGCCTAGGAGGAGGAATAAACTTTATTATTCAGAAAGGGGAGGGGAAATGGGGGAAACCAAGTTTGACGGGGGCTAGGTTGGGGCCCAAGGGGCCGCAACACTAGCAGACCAGTCCGCCAGCTTGGCCTGTATATGCAGATTCAGGCTCCTTAAGAGCCTCTCCCAGGCTTCTGGTGAGGGAGATGAAAAGCTACACAAGTGTAATAACTGTGCGAGTGGTTCTTAAGATAGAGAAAGGAAGAGAAAAGTAAGCCCCGTTATTGTCTGCTTCAGGAGCGACACCGCCACAGAGCTCACAAGGGATGGGGGTGAGGAGGGATAAAAAGGGTAGAAGTAAAGGTGTAGAAAAGAGGAAGAAGAAGCAACAACAAACTGAGGGGATAGGAGAGACAGGAAAGATGGAAGCACGGTCACTGGAGTCCGAGGACGGGGTACACTTGCGAGAGATGTCGGCGTCTGTAGATGGCGTAGAGCAGGTCCAGTAGGTCAGAGCTGCACTGTCGTCGAAGACCGTCGGCGACAGGAGGTGACGTAGGGCCAGCCCAGTCGGCCAGAGCTACGATGACGCCGAAGGTCGCGAGCGCGCGGGCGCACAACCGGTCGGCACGAAATCCAGCGAGCGAGTCCTGTAATAACTGTGGCCTAGCACAGGCAGGACAAGACCACGTATCCTCCACCCGAGGAGCTCCCGCCGACCGCCTATCCACACTTTCGCGGGGCAGTGCTGTCACCAATAGCCCGATTTCGCAGTGAACAGAGCGTAGTAAGCAGGGAGAGAGACGATAGAAAAGGCACTGAGGGGCGTTTCTTTTTGGGTTCTGTTCGCCAACAGGTATAACCACCTATAAGGGGAGGTAAATGGGGGTAGGGTATGGAGGGGCAACATTTTTGAACTGTTTGTGGTGAACTTGCAGGGCGGCCGACCGGGGGGACACACAAAAATAGTTGAACCAGCGCTCGTTTGCCCATACCACTGCACTTTTATCATTGCTGTAGGCGGCCATTGTACCATAGACAGTCACAAACTCGTCTAGCTTTGCGGATATCCTCTATCCGGATATTTCTGGGCGCTTGCTGTTGTGGAGAAAAGGTCGAGCCGCCGTGCTCATGGCGAAGCCCACCCATCCACCTGTTTTTTATTGCGAACAGTGATCTAATTCCCCGATGATGATAACGTCGCTGCTCATCTTCTACACAACCTCCCCGCCCCCACAGTGGCGCCTGACGACAAAGAAAACTGAACGCACACATGAGTTTCGAGTACAAAATAATCGTCAGTATTAGCAAGAGTTCCACGTCAGTCCTAGTAGTGTCATCTGAGTCTTTCCCTGCACTTGATCTTGCAGTGGTGTTTTCGGCGCTTGTGTCACGTTCGTGCTATTGAGTGCGTTAACATCGATGCACCTCTGTTGTGTCTAAGCAGGTTTCTTTGGTATCTAAATTCTCAATGAAGGCTGTTACATGAAAACCGTTGGTAGCCTTTCTGGGTAACTTCTTCCGTGGCCTTTTCGTCTTGGCTGAATTACCTTGTGAGCACCTGCCTTCTTCCTCCGCCTCGGCTTGGGTTGCATCATTCGCTGCTGTGAGGTCTTGGCTTTGGGCATCGGCAGGGATGCACCCCGCACAATCCACTTTCTTCTCTTCCTCGGTGTCGGCAGTTTTCTCAAAGAGCTACACTCATGAGCTTTACAGGCAGTAGGCTTCTGTTTTCTTATGGCCTTCCCATTTCGTCTTCTATTTTCTCCCGCTTGTTGCTGTGGCTGTGATTTGATTCCTCCGGTAACATGTAAGCAAGGCATTGAGGACTGCCTCACAATGGACATTGCCAACATCAGTGACTACATATTTTTGGTATCTTCTGCAATGTCTCCTGAATTTTCAAAGGCATCACGGCATTCGATCGTAGAAGTTTCTTCACCCACACACACCCGAACAGCCGCTCTCATGTTAAGTGGCTCTCATGTTAAGTGTACGGGCACTTAACATTGACGAGAGCTCTGAAGGCATCGAATAGGTCTCTAGAAGTTCAGATTGTTCTTAATTGGTGGTCTTCTATGTTATATTTTCAGTAGTGAAAACGTTGGTTTCTCTTCTTCCAACACATTGTTCTACCTGTCGTGGGGTAGAACAATATCGCAATCGATAAAGCAATGGTTAGGTGGTTGTGCCATAGGCGAAGAGAACACCTCCGCTTGCAACTTTTTTTCTGGTCCTTTGCTTTATCCTCTCCAAGTGAGCCTGCCGAGCCTTTAGCGCATCTTCAATCTTATATTCAGCCCTGACTTTTGCCAGAATAATCTTACGCACATAAACACCGGCTTCCTCCATTTCGGCTTCTAAGTGGGCGATATCCACCATGTCTTCTATCTGTTTGTCAATTCCTTTGAGAAGATTAAACTAGTTTGTCAAAACGTGGTGAATATTCCACAGCTCACTTATCTAGGGGCGTTCTAGATGCAGGAGACTTTCGATGCTGGCGATGGCTTCCGTGACGGTCTTTCGTACATGACTACGCCTTTCGATTAGGGCCTCCATGATCTGGTCAAGTGTCGGGAAACGTAGAAAATCACTGGCCGGCCACGCACCGAGGCGAAGTAGGCATCTGTGCACTACACATCATAAAGCATCGCATGATGAAGCTCCGGGCATCGTCGATATGTCACGCTCCACGGTCTGGGTCGCGGGCAGGGTTAGGCCTCGCGCATAAGCTTCAACCAATGGCGGCTTCACAAAAGTCCTCGAGGCTGCGACTGTGATCAAAATTCGTAAAGGCCGCTCCGTCACACCTCCGAAGGTCCTTCCTCCCGGGTTTCATGGCACCAAAATGTTGTGGAGAAAAGGTCGAGCCACCGTGCTCATGGTGAAGCCCACCCATCCACCTCTTCTTTCTTGCGAACAGTGGTCTCATTCCCCGATGATGATATCGTCGCTCCTCGTCTTCTACAGAATTTGTAACACTTGCTCTTCGCTAGCCATTGGTGAAGTGCTGCGTTCCTATTAACGTAGGTTCACTGGCCCTATTCTGCCCCCCCCCCCCCCGAAGAAAAAAAAACAGGGGCCCGGAGGAGGGAGGGCTGCAGAGGGGCTACGACATGGTACGGAATCGTGTTGGGATCTTTCCAAACAGGCCGCTTCTTCCTTGCAGTCTTTCACACTTTTTTGCGTCTTTCAACACTTGCTGTACTTCTTGACAAGAAACTTGGCGCCAACTTCTATGTGAGGAATGTAAGGTAAAAATCTGAAGTGACAGGAAAACGGCCGCTGTCATTCGACATTTTATCTTGCATTCTTCACCTCCCCGTTTTCCCCAATCCACAGACACCTCGAAAACGATGTTTTAGACTGTGCTGCCAGCGTTCTCTTGTTAGTGAAGACGCCGCTCCGAATACGACTGAAACTGTCGTTCGTACAAACCTCATCGTGAAATGAAGATGAGCTTCCGCCACAGATACCCGGGAAATGAAGCGGATACCTACGAAAACCGCCTCCTACGCTCGGAAGAGGAGGCCCAGTGGAAAGCGCGAACTCGACAATGCCAATTAACGACAACATGTTGCAATCAGTGACTCAGGGTTACCAGATTGGACTATTAATATCCTAATTGGGCTGCTTTTTGTTCGAGTCGTCGAAATTTTCTCTCTTTGGGTATGTGGCTATTTTTGGGCTACATTGTTATCGACTAGGCAAGAAGTTACGACAGTGGCGTAAAGTCAGCGAGAACGTCCCTAAATTTAGCGTCTTTTCAGTCGTGCTAGCGACACTTTCATCTCTTTGGAGTCTTAGCGACTTTTGGGGGACTTTCAAAATTTGAGGTACATTGTTTTAAAGCAGACAAAAAATTAGGATACTTTGAGAACAGTGCAATTATCGGAAGGAGCTTCAATAAATGAGGTCCACGCATAGAGGGTCAAGCTGCTTATGACGCTGCCATCTTTAGCGTGTGATGTGGCCGTTCTGAGCACTGCTTATGTTCCAGTTAGGGATGAGAAAAGCGGCTCCGAACGGCAGTTGAACAGCTGACGGTTCAGCGCAAACAGGTGGTCTACAGCTGCTCGTCGGTTCACCGTGGCGTAGCCAGGAAGTGGCAGCGCAGTCCTACTTTATTCGCCCGAACAGAACTTGATTTACAATATTGTTTAAATAAAAAAAAGCAATCTCTTTACGTGCTCCATCAAGTCAAAAACCAAAAAGAAACTAAGAAAAAATATCATATTATCGTTTAGCGACTCTTGGCTGAAATTGGCGACTTTTCGGAAGCGGTCATGGCGACTTTGCCAACAAATAATTAACACTACTGAGTTACAATGACGAAGAATTTTCGAACTGGGGAACCCAAACGGCTTAAGCACACATGCTTTCTTTTGTAATCTCGGCCTCCTCTATAGATATACAAAGAACGCGCCTCAAGAACGCGGACGTGCTGCCTGGGGTCCCGCCACCAAAATACTCAGATCTGTTCAACGATCACTACGCTTGTAGACTTACGAGAAAGGGCTTGACGTGTCATCATTTCGAAAACGCGTTCCGAGGGCGAGCGAGCGTCTGCACCTTCTTACCCCGCGGCTCCCCTTGATTATTCTGGGACTGAACAAAGGGAGCCTTTAAATGTAGGCCTTAGACAGAAAGTAGGTGAACTGAAAAAAGAAAAAGTAGTTTAACTCCAATCAATGTAAAGTACGTGAAAACACGTAAAACCCCGACGTATCGGAACCGACTTGGTTTCTCCGCCAGGAGGACCATGGCGACGCTGCAGCGGCGTCATGAAAGCACTTGTGGTGGTGGTAGTAGTGGTTGGAAGATGAGAAAAGGCACCTAATTTCCGCAACCCGGTCGGGAGCACGGTGCAGTGCCTACTTGTGCGGCGGTTTGCCGTAGAGCGGAGTCCGGGTGCATACACTGGGGGAAGGGTTTCTTTCGAGAGAACAATAAACGTTTTCGGCCGTTCGCTGTATACCAAGACCCAGTAGTAATCTTCCCTTCCAGTTAGTCTCGCTTTGCAGGGTGGTTGTATGGTTGATATTTATCTTGTCGAACGTCTCACAATATTTGGCGACGGCTCTACGCTCTTTGTTCAGCTTCAGGACATCCTTGGCGTGTTGTCAGAGTCGTTCCGATAAGTTTTTTTTTGTCACGCCAATTTACGAAGAAGGGCCCTGGGCGCGTGTGATTTTGTAAACGACGCCGGGAGTCTTGTCAGATGTTCTTTTTTTTTTCTTGCGTGCTCTGTGTTTGTATAACAAAAGTGTAACGTTTCTATAGGCCCCCTTCATAAGTCCTATGGGTTCTGCGGGGCTGTATTACTAAAATCTTTATGAGAATAATAAAGTTTGGTTGATAATTGTTAACCTAATAAGCATATAGTTCTGCGGGGAAATACTTATATAAGCGCAAAAAAAGGGCGAAAATATCTGACTTGGGCTATTTTTGGGGCTACTTCAAATTTATGCGTTGGGATATGTATGGGCAATGTCGAGGTCCAATTTGGTGGTTTGAGGCTCAAGCCATCTGGTAACCCTGATTCAGTGTTCTACAGTCCAGCCGACGCGCTCGTCACCCCGTGTCCAGCATCTGACGCGGGCACTTCGATTCTGTCGATGACGTCATGCCAGGACAAATTGCCGCCAGCTACCAGTGTAGTTTGCCAACACTTCTACCACTGCCGTGATTGATACGGTCGATGGTTTACCGGATGCCTAATTGATTGATATGTGGGGTTTAACGTCCCAAAACCACTACATGATTATGAGAGACGCCGTAGTGGAGGGCTCCGGAAATTTTGACCACCTGGGGTTCTTTAACGTGCACCCAAACCTGAGCACACGGGCCTACAACATTTCCGCCTCCATCGGAAATGCAGCCGCCGCAGCCGGGATTCGAACCCGTGACCTGCGGGTCAGCAGCCGAGTGCCTTAGCCACTAGACCACCGCGGCGGGGCTACCGGATGCCTATCAGGTTGGCAACGTGATAGTTAGGCTCGCGAACCAGAGGCAGTTTGACAACTACATCGAGCCCAGGTGTATTGCCAACGATTCCAGTATGCGCGACTTCGCATTGTTCCTCTGCGGCATAGTTTGCGTCGTTTTTTTTTCTGATCTCATTGTTGGGTATCGCCCTGCGCGCTGGCATCGTCCGTGGAAAGATGAAGATATGATGAGTGAACTGCTTCAAGAGTGGTGCTGTGGCACTATCGTGTTTCTTTGTGTGTGTGTGTTTGTGTGCGTGCGTGTGTGCGTACGTGCGTGTGTGTGCTTTAAAATCATGCGTACGTAAGCATCTTGAGGGGAAAGTTGTACTTGTATACCTTTTTTATTCATGCTCCTGTCCCGAATGTATTGAGCGACGTATAGAATATCTTGCTTAATCATTTGCGTGACTTCGCTCTTACTAACTGTTGTTTAGTTGACTCGCTTACTTTTATCCCTCGCTATTACCATGACGGGTCACTCAAGCAGGAGTCTGCTCGTACTGATAGAAAAATTAGGAATTCGCGCAATAAATAAATTTTAGAAAAGAAGGTGATGCTAGCTTTCCTTCTCACTTTGATTATAACCTCACACATATGTAATGGTGGCATTTCTGGTTGCTGCATGTGTGAATGCGCTTGACTGTGTGGCTATTCGCTAACCATTGAAAGAGAAGTGAGTAATGCCGGTGTCACACGATAACTTTTGATCGTGATCAAGCCTGATCTAGATGGAATTTTCACGATCATGATTGGCTACTTTACACGAGTTGTAGGAGGTATAGCCACTCACAGTAGAAAAATCTGATCCCGACGAAGCCTAATCAGCGATCAGTAGTTGAACGTGTTACACAGGTATAAGGAATTTAGAGCTTCACTGTCTATGTGAGCTCGGGCCTGGTGTGGCACCCTCTGGCAAAGCCACTGTATACCACAGATGCACTGCTTGCACCCTCGAAAATCTAGCGCTGGTTCAACGGCCTCTTCACATGCGTGAAGCGGTGTTCAGCGAGGCAGTGTTTGTGCCTTTTGCATCCTCATATGATGACGCGGCGGGGAGGGTGACTTGCGGGAAGGAAGGAGGGGAGGTGACGCACGTGTTGGTCGCGCTAGTGTCTGCCAACGGGCTGCAGAAGTTAGGCGTCTTTTCCTGCTTCTAATCACAACCACCATCACCACCAAAAAAAGCTGCGTGGCTAATGTTCTTAAACTTGCTCGGCTTTGTAAATGCCTGAGGCACAGGGGCAAAGCATGGTGGCAGACACCGGCTTCGCATGAGAGGAGGTCGGGAGAGGAGGGAAATGTGGTGAGACAAGGGGGGACCTTCCTCCTATCTACACTAAACTATTTTTCCACTCACCCCCCCCCCCCCCCTGCTTCCCAAGGCGCTGAGCCGTGCTCCCGCAAGGGCTGCGGAAAAAGACACTGTCTTTTTCCCTTTCCTTCAGCGACACATTCAAGTAGGGACCTCCGCTGCTGGGGCCTGGGTGGCACTACTACATGCGCTACCGCGTGCTCCCGACGGGACTGCAGAAATTAGGCGCCTTCTTCTTCGAACACAGCACCGGTCGTCTCGCTCCCGCTCGCTCGTGGATTTCTCGCCGTCAGCTACAGCAAGCAGGAGAGAAAACAATGTCGGCAGGTCACAACGAAGGGTCCGAGGCCGCCATATTGCATCCCAGCTCCGAGACACAGGTGGGCGCCTTTCAAAGAAATAACCGCGGACCCACCGCAACGCCGGGGCCATCAAACGAGACCGAAGAAGATCGACCGTGGGAACTTAACCCTCTCTTCTACGCCCTCTCGGTCGCGGCCGTACTTGCTCTAGTGCTTGTCGACCAGGTGTTTCCGTGGTTCATCGTCGACAAAGGTGCAAAGTGGTGGAACATCTTCCAACCGGTCGTCTGCATTTCAGCTCTCATTACGCTCGTGGTGATTCCGTTTGTTACCTGGGACACTCAACAAGTGATCGCGGCGTGGCTAAAATCCGGCCTGAAGGTCTGCAGGGACGCTGTGACTTCTGTGTTTGATTGCTTCTGTGAATTTACGTCACCTTAAACGATGGTCTTCGCCGTGATCCATCCCTGTTTGTGCATGCAAGTCGCATGGTTGTCCGAGAAATAAATGTTTGATACCCGACATGATTGCATCTCTGGCTTTTCGAACTAGGGTTACCACAGCGGGCTGCCTGTCAGCCCTCCTAGGTGGAACTGGCCATTGCGTTGTAGTTTAGGGCACTAGAATGCTGACCGGAGGGTCGTGGGATCCTATCCCGGCCGCATTTTCAGTGTATTTTCAAGGCCCGTGTATTTGGATTTTGCTGTGCGTAAAGAACCTCACCTGGTCGAAATTTCCAGAGTCCCCCACTATGGCATCTCTCTTAAATATGTCGTGTTTTAGTGATGTTAAACCCGATCGCTTTTTATATTTGGCTCTCTACGGTGACGACTAGATGAACCCTTCTTTTGTAATCGCAGAAAAGCGCTGTTCACAGACCAAAAAGTGCTTTAAGGCACTGACAAGAAACACACGAACGGTGCGAGTGTTGTTTTTCCCATAGGCGTGTGGTGGCGCTGTGATACTGTTGCTCATAGATTGCTATAAGTCCGCCATTACACTCAACGGCTGCGCAGGGAAGCCACTCGTCGCGCGTTGTCCAGGCGCTGGCGCATTCTACAAAACTTATGCGCATGCACTGAGCGAGATTACACTCTTAAGTGAAACCCTATATGGCTAGATGTTTGTAGCTCTTCACGTACGCGGACAAAAGAATGCGTAGAACAACCTAATAAAAGTCTGTTGAGTGATCGAGGTTGTGTACGTCTTAAGGCGCGAAACAACACAATCGCAAGAAGGGAGATCTGTCCAGTGTCCTTTCTTGTAAATGTGCTGTTTCGCGCCCCTAAAGGCGAATACGTTAATTCAATGAGAGTCAGTCGATTGAAATGTTCAGTTGATTAGAAGAGTGAATCAAAGGTATAATACTTTTAGCGGAGCTGTATATGGCTATAGCCGTCTTTTGCTTGCTACCTCGCGGTACCTTGCAATGAAAAATGATGCAGTTTTTTCTGCATGCTCACGATGTTTGCTTGCCTGGCAGAAAAGTGCGAACTTTGCTGGGTGTTTAACAGAAGTATCGCGCTCGTTTGGTTGACAAATCAGGTCGGCACATTCTGTGCGCCTAATCTATACCCAGATTAGGCGGCTGAAATGTGTCCGCTCATTCTCTTTCTGCCACGGACGAAAACGAATGCATTCTTGACGGCGAAAGAAAAACGCCGACTCAACGGAACAAGATAGCCCGGAAATGGCACTTTGCGAAGCAGTGGCGACGCCGACAAGAAGTTGCTACTGCGGAGGAGGGGAATAATTAGGGTTAACAGTGGAGGTGCCTCTGACAGGCCGGCCGACGTTCCGATAGGAGGACCTATCTTCTTTCAAAGGCGCCTTGTTATCCTTGGCGTGTTTGTTTTGGGGGTGTTCGTAGTGACCTTATCTCCTGGTGGTGGTCGTTCGTTTCCCTGTTGGTAATCGCCGTCTGAAAAGGAAAAAAAACGTAAATGCAAAGGAGTGCAGTTCTCGCTTCGTTTTAAATTAGGTTGCAATTATACAAAGTGTTCTCTTCTCGGAGGTTAGGAAAAGGGAAGAAGAAAAAAAAAGAGAGAGAAACCCAGCAAAGTATGAGTGGTGTACTATGAAGCGGTGGCCGCTACTGACACGAAAGAAGGAACGAGCAGGACACTTCTTCGAAACCGGCAGACGGGCTTCGCATCCAGTCACCGCAAAGGGTTGCCGAGGATAGCGGCGTAAGCCTATTCTCAAACACCTATGGAATGGAGGCACAACAAGAAGGCAGCTACAGAAAGAGGGGAGAAGTGGGCGGCGTGCTTTTAAATGCCAAGATGTGGACGATAAGCGATACTGGATGGGGTCTGAGGAGCACGCGTTTAATGGGGAAGGCCATTGGCAAAATGTTTTAAAGTGCCCCCGTAGGTAGGCTGCTCAGCGGAATTGCTTTAAGAATTTGGCGGCATGTTGGTTAAGAAAAATGGAAATAGAGATTGCAAAGGACAAAAGAGCAACGACGAGAGAAGAAGAAAAAACAAACGGGGAGGAGAAAAAAAGAAGGTGGGACGTTGGGGTAAACAGCCGAAAAAAAAAAAGACGCAGGAAAATTTTTGGGTTGGCAATGACCTTGACGATGTCAGGTATGAGTGGTTTTAGAAGCAAGGAAAGAGTAAAGGAACCAGTGGTTTGAAGGTTCTAGAAATTAAGAACATGGTAGCAATATATAGACGCATGGCTATCTCTATGTAAAATTAAAAAAAACATAACTGACAGAGAACATTAATAGTATGATATGTAGAGCAAGCGATGAATTGCAGCTTCCGTTCATAAGCATCAGGCGTTGAACGCATTGCCACAGACAGTACGGAATCAAATGTCAAGCGGTCAACGTCAGGAATGATAGACGTTCAGAAAACGGTGCAATGCCTTCCTAGAAACATACCCGACAACGCAACCATTGACGCGCACATAACGCAACAGCTAATAAGCAAGCCGTCGTACGAGTTCGGCCTAGTCGAGTCAACCCCCCCCCCCCCCCCTGCAAGTACGAAATATTTAAAAAAATGTGCACAGATCCTGTCTCTGCCAGCTTCGGGCTTGATCCCATCGAAGAACCGTTGGCTCTGCGTTTCACAGACCCCGTAATAATGATTGCAAAATCGAATCCAGAACTCAACACAGCATAGAAGCTATATGACCAATTAAACCTTATACATACTCTACACACGCGGTGTCGCTCATTAACATGCGCGAGTGGATGGCTGATTTAACTGCACAGCGCTTCGTTCACTCGGGATGATTAGTTTCGTGGAGATGCGCGCATTTTTTTTCTGGTTCAGATTAACAGTCTTTTACTTTATTCTTAACCTTTTGTCGTGATATATGCTCTGATTGATGGGCGGTTAAATGTCGGTGTTTTTACGGTGTTGTGGCCAGGCTTCCGGTCAACAACCTTTTGTTAAAACATTTTGTTGTTCACAGACGTTATGGTTTGTTCGCACGCACCAAAGCTACACCTTCTGCAGACGCTGCACGATGATTTATGGACGGAGGGACATGTGTGGTCTTATAAGGTGTCTCGCTTCTCAAAAAAAAAAAGCTGTAGTATTTTTAAAGTATCTTATAGGCAACGCTCGTTTCTAATCATTAGTCAGGAGTGCCCCCGAATGCAGGACTGTCAAACAACCCAAGCATCTAGAGTTTTCAAATTTGTAATCAGAGATCCTTTAATTGCCATGACTGGACGACAAAAAAATCACCGGAGTTGCCCTCTAAATGCAAGTGCCTCGAGTTCCCGCATATGGCTCGCATCTCAATCGACTGAGCGTTAAAACTAACAGAGTTTCTTAAAACGAAAGCCACATTTTTATTGGCTTCTCGGAAAGGAGCATAGAACTTGGCCTGTGGTTTCACGTGCCACAAGCGCCGTCTTTATTTTTCCCTCTTGAGGTGCCGCGCACTCAAAAGTTTTGTTCGCCGCCCGAAAAAAAAAAAAAAGCGAGCTACCGGGGGCATCACGTGGCGTTTCGTCACTTGACGTCACGCCAAGATTTGTGATGTCATAATGACGTCACAAACTTTTACGATCTGTGACTATGTACGGCGACGTCATGACGCGGGGATTTTTCGCATCACTCGTGTCCGGCGCCGTGGCATGGTCGCCGCCGACGGCCAAATTTCCAGTTGAAGGAAGCGTCTAAGGTTTTCGACTTGATTATAATTGCCGGATTTTCATGCGGCAAAACCACAATGCAATGGTGTTTTTGTGTTTCTTTTTTTCATTTTGGTCGGTTCACATGTGGCCGCACAAGCACAAGCGTGCACTCGAGTTTTTGCTGCAGGACATCCTGTCTGTTTACGTCTTCGCAAGCACTCAGGAAAGGCGCCTAAATCATTAAGAAGTACGGAGATAGGGAGAGAACGCTGAGAAAAACGCAAAGGCAGTGCGGTGCTTATTTTTGCTCTTGGGTCCTGCTCGCCCATGAAAAGATCACGGGGCGGGGAGCAACACTTGATTTTTCGTGCTTCACTCGCATGAAGCGCAACAGGCAGAGGCACACTGAAATGACAATCTGCTTTACCATCCCACTGTGCGTTTATCCTTTCTTGGCGCTGCAATATCACGATTAACACTTCGTGACGCCATTGGCCCAGCCTTGGGGCTATATTTTTTAAACAGATGGCATCTGACACGTGCTCTCCGCCAGTCATTGAAGAAACACAATCACCAGAAGAAAAGAAAAAGAACCCGTTCGTTTTGATAAAAGGCGACGTTCCAGGAAACACGATAAGCCATGTCGTCTTCGTGCAGAGTGCGGCCTTTTATGTTTGATTCTAATGGCGGAGTAGTAGCCGACGGATTCCGCGAGTGATCACGCGACTCGGGCGCAGAAGAACGCCTCTAAATCCGCGATGGGAGCACGATCCGCGCCGCCAAAGCAAGTGTGGGGAGCGAGGTAGAAGCGGAGGTCGCTGAGTGGTCCAGAATACCTTGCGTGTAGTATTCCATCCCGCTAATTCTACTGTCGAATTCTTCATATACGCGGTTGTTGGCTGTCGCTGGATGTCGTCCACCATTACTGCCAAAAAACACGCGACAGTGGACGCACCCCTAAGCGGGCGAACACCCCGTCCCGTCATTCCAGTTCCGGTTCACTCTGCCGATTTCGGTGGCGCAACTTTTCCTGCTCCTCGGAGCCATTCCCGCTCTGAATCCACTCCAACTCTCTCATTGATTGATTGATTGATATGTGGGGTTTAATGTTCCAGAACCACCATATGATTATGAGAGACGCCGTAGTGGAGGGCTCCGGAAATTTCGACCACCTGGGGTCCTTTAACGTGCACCCAAATCTGAGCACACTGGCCTACAACATTTCCACCTCCATCGGAAATGCAGCCGCCACAGCTGGGATTCAATTTTGCGACCTGCGGGTCAGCAGCCGAGTACCTTAGCCACTATAGACCACCGTGGTGGGGCTCCAACTTTCTTATTGGAACACTTGACTCCCGCCCTGACTCTGCCATAGGAACACACTTTCCCCGAAAGGAGCAGAAAAACTTCCTCTGACTCCGCCATTGGAATTCAACATTTGTTGAGTTGCCTTCTGCAGCTGTATTGTATTCCCGATGACTAGGCAGTGGTGGGGGGGGATAAGGATTGTAAAGCAGATGGGACGTGGTATATGACCTTCGACGCGTTTGTAGCAGGCTGCATTTTTACAGAGATAAGCGCCTTTTCAAAAACGTGTTTATTGAAAATGAAACGTGGTCCCCAATGCTGAGTCATTCTTGAAGAGGACAAGAGGCCGCTGTACACAAGGCCTGTTTGACTTTCTACAGGAGTGTCTGTCGATCGAGGCGCCCCACTCATGACAGTGGCTTTACATTGTGATTTATTTACTCGCAAGGCTTCGACTGCTGCACCACTCTGTCCAGCGCACTCGAGCGCTTTGCAGCGTTCACGCCCCTCCCGACAACCGTTGGAACTGTCGTGTACCTTCATATTCCATCGCGAAATGGAGATGAACAAGCGCCACTCGTGGCCAGGACATGAAGATGCTCCCCGCGAAAACTGGCGTTTGCGTCCGGAAGCAGAAGAGGCCCTCGCTGAAATCCGCGAGATCTTATTCAGGGAACTCGTCAACGCCAACTCGGGACAGCACGCCGCAGCCGGACCACCGCCTTCCGGACGTTGGTCCGGACCATGTTCTCGGGACCCCGTGTCCGACATTGAACGTGGGCACCTGGACACCGTCGACGACGTCATGCCTGGACAGACCGTCGCCAGCCTACCGGTGCAGTTTGGCAGCTCTTCTACTGCTGCCGTGATTCTAACCCTGAATGGTTCTCCGGATGCCAGTCCGGTTGGCGACTTTCCACTTTGGCCCACAAACCAGAGCTCCCCGAGGGAGCTTTGCGATGACGAAGACGACGTCAGTGAGCCCCGTCATGGCGCCAACGCTTTTGTGTCGCGCGACTTCGCTATGTGCCTCTGCAGCATTGTTTGCTTCCTGCTTTTTCTCATCACATTGACGGCTGTTGCCCTGTACAGTTTCTTCAGCCGCAGTGAGAAGAAAATGGGATGAGGGAACTGCTTCGAGAACGGTGCTGTGATTGTAGCTGTATTACCATATACGATGTGTGTCTGTGTGTGCTTTAAAGTCTTACGTCACTATCCTGTAACGAAAGTTGTGCCTGTATACATATTTTATTTGTGCCCCCGTCGCGAACTTGTCTCGAGTGGTTTAAGGAACATCTTGTTCACTGCTTCTTGATAACTGTAGGCTAGCTCACTCGTATGTCGGCTTGATTAATCAGGAGATTGCTCCTGAAAAATACGGGAAATGTAATTTTGCATAACAAATAAAAAGAGCACGATGTTTCCTTTTCTTCTCTTTTTGGTTGTGAGTTGACTGAAGTGTAAAGGCAGCATTTCTAGTTGCTGCATGGTCAAATGTGCTCGGCTGTACGGGTCTTCATTAACCATCGACAGTCAGGTACAGAAAGGAATTTTGTTACGTTCTGGTCGTCACGTCGAATTGGGCCGGCCAATAGAGCCAAAGATGCATTGCGAAAAGTTGCTTGACAGAACTAATAAACAACTCGTATAGAGGAATTAAAAGGTTAATGCGATAGAGCAGTAGTTGAGTGTCTTCAGTGGTAACCAGAAACACGTCAGTTAACAAAGAAAAAAAAATGAAAGACGAGACTGTTCCTCTTAGGTTTTAGTGCTGTGCGAAGTATGTCGTTGCCAAAAAATAAAAGAAAAGAAAAAAATGGCATTATTTCAGCTTTTTTTCTTGCTCATTAAGGTGTAAGTTCCAGGAACTGTTACAATGTGTGATGCCTACTATTTTTGCTATTCTAGGCTCATAATGATCAATGAAGTTGCAAACAAACTAACAGACAAACGGGACCCAGTTTGCAGAGAAATATTTACAGGATGTAGGATAGGACGCGAGTAGCGAGTTAACATTCTTTTGACACGCAGATGCAACCTTCAGCGTATTAGTAATTACTGTTTTCAACAAAAGTTATAAGGCGCATATTTACAAACTAACCTTATCCTGATGTGATGTTTTTCCCCCTCACGTTTATGTACACTCTCTGTACGCGTGTTGTAAGATCCCAGAAGTTGTAGCTGGGTGCAATATGAGTACGATATTTATCTGTGAATACTGAACTCTTTCGTTTATGAAACGCACTGAACACACGAAGTGGATTAGGAAAATGTGAGAAACAGACAACGTTTATTGTGAATATACAGACCTCAATCTCATAGTGCTCACTACCAGTTTTATGAAGAGGTTGCCAACGATGTCGGATACTTTTCTGGTGTCCACATTACGACGTCCTTCAAATCACAAACCCTCGCGCTTATCGAGGCTGATCCAACAGCAGCTTTATACTAAAGAGACGCAGGCAAGCGGTAAGGTTAAAACACTGTTCGGCGAACAAGGCGACGAGTAAAAATCCAACGCATTTGATAATTCTCTAGCGCGGCATATGTTCCGATGTCACCTCGTCACGGCATCCTATGAAGATGGAGGTTTTACCCTGTCGGTTACTTCAGCTAGCTGAGCTTCGAGTTGTCCGCAGCTTTATTTGTAACAAGAGCCATGTCTATATAGCACAAATGAACCCTAACGGATGCATCACAGCATCAATATTCATCGTGTGCGTATTTTTTTCCCATAGCAGCTAGTTCAGTGGCTTAGGCTAACGTACCCGCGCAAACAACTCGTAGACAAGGCATCTTTAGTTTTACTAAACTGGGCAAATAATATACCTGCATATCGTATATCATTCAACCTTACGTAGTCGCATCAGAAGGAGCTTGTTGGTGGAGGTTAGACAGAAAAAAATATATACATATTGTGACATATGACACGCGTTGCATAATATGCTCGTTTCATTTGCGACAAACCACCAGTTAAATGCTGCTGTTTGGCTACGATTTCCACTGATGGCCGTCTTGCCTATCGTCCAAATTTAGCAGACATACGTAATCCGGTTTAGGAACCAGCCTGACGCCACTAGACATCAGAGCAGGACCAGAACATATACTCTGCTCGCTTGATGGCTTGGATGCAACACCGCTTTCAATCTTATTGATAAGATTTAGAAGGCACAACGGAGACGGATACGTCCTCCTTCAATTCTACATACTGTGAAACGATTATGCGGCAGTTCCGTCAATGCCATTTAATTATGGTGGCTAGATGGCCACCATAATTTGGCCATGTTTCGGCAACGCGCGCCCGCAGTGCCTTGACGCCTTGACCATTAGCGGCTTTCGTTTTCGGGAGCGGCAGAGAAGAGCGCATTTCGACCACTACAGTGGCGCTGCCCGCGCCATCACAATAATTTTACAGTAACTCTACAACACAATAGGGAGCCTTCTTACACACACGCCTCCTTCCCCCTTCCGCGTTGAAGGCTCCCTAGATCACAACACCAGCTCTAGATAGTTCAACTGCCCATAATTCAACGGCTGCTTTACAAGCGTGGAGGTGTGTTCAGCGGGTGAATCATCCTTGCCACACGATTCACCTGGGGATTGAATCTAGGAGGGGGGCGGGAAGGGGAGGTCACACACGTGTTGTCTCAGGTGTGGGTTGCTCTCGTGTCTGACTCTACTCTGGCAAATGGTACAGGACTAATGCTTTTATACATGCGTGTCTTTGAAAATGTGTTGGGCAGAGCACGGTGGCGGAATCCTGCTGCGGATGAGAGGATGTTGGGAAAGGAGCCAGATGTGAAAAATACCGTCGTTTTTTTTCTTTTTCCTTGTATTCACTATCCCCACCAATGCTAACCGAACGATGATGGCGACGATCAGTGGATTTTGCCTTTGAAGCAGCTTGCTGTAGGTACTGTGGCAGAGACGGGTAAAAAAAGACAGGAAATAAAAAAAAACTGGAAGAGGGAGGAGGGGGGAGTGCTTGCTTATGCTTTGAAGACAGCTGTAGGTAGGCTTTCCCGCAGTGATATTGTCCGAACTTGTTCCTAGAATATATTTCTAGCTCCGAAGACATGCACCCTTCCACATTCCAGAAAAGATGTGGAAGAACTACAAAGGCTTTTCTGAGCACACTGGAATGTCACGTTTCATTGTACCATACCTCCCCATGCAACAAGGAAACGGGAGAAAGGAAATGAAGGCAGGGATGAATGGTGAATGGAAATAATAGTTTTCTGGCTAGTCTGCGGTCGAGGCTTCTGGGTAAAAAAATAAACTTCTTGCGCATGCGCAGTAACTATGCAAACTGTTCATTACAGAACTGAGCGCCAGTCTGTCTGCATCTGCCAGCTCGCGAACATCTCGCCGTCAGTCATCGCGTGCAGGAGAAAATAAAAGAAAAATGTCGGCGATTCACGACGGATGCCTCGAAGCCGCTACATTGCACCCCACCTCCGTGGTACAGGTCCACGCCTGTCGTGGCAACCAACGCCTGGTCGCACTGATGCCGCGGTCATCCAACGAGATTGTGCAGTCACCACAAGGTACACCGGCAAACACGGTTCCCGAAGGACAGTGGGACAGGCGCCCGCTCTTCATCATCCTCGTCGTGGCGGCACTTGTTCTACTGCTGATCGACAGCGTGCTGCCGCATTGCGTCGACAAGGGTGCTATGTGGTGGAAGATACTCCACCTGGTTGTGTCCGTGGCGGCTATCATAGCAATTGTGGGGACGATGCTTGCTTTGACACTCGGCAAGCCAGCGCGGCCTGGCTACACTACGGCTTGAAGGACTCCAGGGACTTTGCGGCTTCTGTGTCGGGTTTCTTGCGTGAGCGTTGTCGTTCGCGTTACCTTGTGTGATCATCGCCCCGTCGTGATTCATCCGCGTTTGTGCACTCAATCAGCCGCATGGTCGTCCGAGAAATAAATATTGATGTCAGGAATGGTTATATCTCTCTGACTTTTGGAAGTAGCGTTACTACAGCGTTCTGCCTGCTACGCCTCCTCAGGTGGAACACGCCGCTGTGATCCGGCGGTTCTGGTGCTCCACCGCTACCTGGTTTTCTTTTTTTTCTCTTATGATACGGTACTGCTGCAGGTACTCCGAAAGGTATAATAGCGCTACCAAGCACTGACAAGAAACACAGGAACGGCATGAGCGTTGTCTTTTCTCGTGCATCTGTGGGTGGTGGTGCCAGGACACTACTTGGTGCATTTTACCTCCTAGCCCGTAAAGCGACTTAGTTGATACCAGCCGCGGTGGTATTGAGGTCATAGTGTTTGACTGCCGACCTAAAGGCCAAGACATCGAGTTGTGTCCATGACCTTCGGGTAGGGCGGAATTCGATGCGACCTCACGGACACAGTTGGCCCGCCTTTAAAGGCGTGATTCAGGAACTCGGTGATAATTTTTCAAAAACTGTTTTCAGGTCGCCAAAATGAATTGCACGACAGTTCACTCACGTGACCTTGACCTACACCACGCGGTTTGCATACATGTCTTCGTGATAACGTCTTCTCGATCACAAAATCGGAAGGCTACTTTCTGAAAAAAAAACGATATTAAATTAGATATTCTGTGGGTATACAAAATCAGTGGCGCCTACCAGCGCATAAAGATGGTTTTTCTAGTGTTTTGATCGTGAGTGCTCATTCGGGTCAATACTACACTAGTTCAGGGCATGCTGGAGACTTGAAGAGAAAGAATATATATATATATATATATATATATATATATATATATATATATATATATATATATATATATATATATATATATATATTGAGCAGGGAATTTTGCTGTATAGCCAACGCTTTGGCTTAAAATTGTTTGCGATATTTGTAGATTAACCAGCATTTTGAGATTTATTTGGAATATGGTCCAAGGTGTGCGCAGTTCCCTGTTGAGAGAGTGAGCTGCATACTTTGTCACCCCCATCACGCTCCATCTCTCATTAGTCGGCTAATTAGTCTAGGAACAAGGTCGGACAATTACACCAAGCTCCACAGTGTATGAAGAAAACTATGAGAATTAAATGAGGACATGATTCTCATAACAGCCTGCTTTTGGTCTTTCGCTTTCCTGAAGTAATGATGGGAAGAATCCAAAGGTCGAGGGATCGAATCCCCGCAGTGACGGGCGCATTGCGATGTTAGTGCACGTTAAAGTACACCAGATGATCAAAATTTCCGGAGCTCTTTATCACGGTGTCTCTCATAATCTTATGGTGGTTTCGGGGCCTAAAACCCCAGATATTATTGCTAAAGTTGGGAAGCAAACAATTCTGGAGTTTGATATCAGGCACCCATGGTTCACCAATTACAATGCACCACCTGAGAAGCCATAGCTTAGTAAACATATGGGAAATTTCTGGAGCCCTCGACTACGGCGTCTATCATTGTGATATCCTTTTTTATGGGACGTGAAACCCCATCAGTTATGATTATTTGTTATCTTTGGTGACGACTTGATGAATATTTCTTAACTTGTTAAAAAGGGTAAAAGGAATTAACAAATATATCTGGCTGGTCGTGAAGAAAAAGCTAGTATAAAAATCAGGGGATTCTTGGGATTCGCCTTCAAGAGTTGAACATGGTTACGTTATTTCGTACATATTTCGTACTTCAAACACTTATAAGTGCATGAAATCTTTTGAACTTGCTATGCCCTCATTACGTGGTCTTAAGGGAATACGTGCAGTAACGTGGGGGTCTTTTGTAGTGGATGACCGGCTTTAGATCATGAATTCGTAATGATAAATTGAATACCAGTTAATACACCAGCACTTGTTTGCGTTACGGGACGGCTTTAAGCTCTCCCATGGTAGAGTACCTAGTACTGTAAATCGTTACCCACTTTTCTTGAACACACACAATGGCATGTTGTGACGTTCAATGGTAATGTGCGCTCGTACCACCCAATATCACGTTCATGTTGTATTGTGAAGCATGTATACATGACGCGTGTGTTTGTAAAACATGAAAGTCACTTTCACTTTATTTCCAAGCAAATGAAGTTATTTTCACTGCATTCACAAGCAAACTCGTGGCTGTGTGGTAGAGAACACCGGCTTGCCACGCAAACTACCCTACCCGGTTTCGATCCCGCACTCGTACCCATAATTGTTTTATTAATTTATTTTTGCATCTTTCTCGATTTTTGGTCACGCACAAGATGTTGATTTTTCGATCACAACCGCCAACGCTGGAATTTATGCGAAACGAGCTTTTTAACGCTTTCGCGTCGAAACCCTGTCGCTGTACGTCATCAAATCCTTTTCTGCAGACACGTGTGGCACATACTCGTATACCTCGAGTAACGGCACGCGGGTGCACATGTGCGAGGACATACATTGGTAATTTGCGGGAGAGCGTCAGGAAAAACTGACATGCACATGGGCAGCGCTGACCTTACGAGTGCAAGGAATAAATATCAGGGTCCTCGCGAGATTCGAACTCAAGCATGCTGAGTGGCAGGTAAGTATTCTATCGTATGCACGGATTTGGAATAAAGAGCGTATGCTGGCGTAATGTTGGAGAAACGCCAATTTCGGTACTGTGGCGGATGTATAATTTTAAATAATATTCCATCTGCACTCCTCCGATACTGGTGTCACGTCGGGTCTACGTAGTGCTATCAGCAGCTGTCATCTTTGTAAGCACGAGCGCTGCATATAGGCTCACTGGTTATACAAAATGGACGCGACTATTCAACATGTCTGTACGTACACAAGTGGTACTTATTTTGGAACGTTTCGCTCAAGAAAAAAAAAGTACACCATAGTCCCCCATTCTTCCACGTGCTTCGCATAGCATTGGATCCCCATGGTATGTGGGATGTGCCGAACCTTTTTGGTGGTGGTGGTAGGGGTTATAGAAGTGAAAGAAGGCGCCTGATTTCAGCAGCCTGGTAGGGAGCACGGCGCAGCGCTTCTTTGCTTTTTGGTTCTGTTCGACATAGGCTATTACAGTCAGTGGGGAAGAGAAGAGAAGGGGGCGGAAGAGGGGTGTTCCACGCATTTGAACTACTGTACTCAAAGTGACCTTGCAGCGTGCACAACAGGCGCAGACACAGTGTAGGCACCCGGCAATGCAGTTTATGAGATATGATGGTAGCGCCAGAACACACAGCCCAGCAAAACCGATTCTTCCAATGCGTCGCCTAGCGAGTAGACGCAGCAAAACCGGAATTGCCCGTGCATATTCTTTCATTTTTTAGTTGTGAGCAGGGAGTCACGGCTGAATATGTAAGCGCCCAGGAAGCCTTCTTTGAAAACGCGCCAAAAAGGGCACTGAGGCTTCAGTGTCTCAATGTGTTCAGATGAATTTCATTTTCTTGGTGCCCCTGGCCATCGGTACCAACAATGCGAAGGCGAGCCAAAAAGATTCGTCGCGCCCTCTAGTCCACTGTCGGGTGCCTATAATGTTCAAGTCCGTGCTCGCTTGCCCCCTCCCCCCAATAATAAGCATAAATGCTGTGATTTTTGCACGAACTGTGGCAAATGCTCCCAGATTTGGAGCTGTTTTCCAAACAGATGATTTTTGGGGCGTGTTATGTGCATTCACCCCAAACAGGGCCTTGTTTGATTTCGGTGAGAGATGATGAGCTAGGAAATGGAATATGCGCCATTGTCGCATTTATGTAATGGTGCCTTTATAGTCAAGCCAGATTATCTGGCCATATTATGTTTCCAATGAAAAGGGGGAAAGAGAGGATGGTGGACAGAAAAGGGTGGTGACGTGGAAAGGACGTTGTATATGACTTTGGCGTTGGATGCGTTTGCATCAGTCCACATCGTTCGGCAGAATCGTTCTCGTGTTTCCCGAAAAGAGAACGCTGCCCCTACTTTCACAGTATATTAGTCATAAAAAGAAAAAAAAACTACCACTTTCATTCCACATTTTACACATTCTTCACCTCGCCCCCCCCCCCCCCTCTCCGAGACACCTGCAAAAACGATGCATTTCTTTGTCCCAACGTGGGCGCGGCACGCAACTAGGACTCTGCAGTTCCTTGACTCTGTAGGCACTGCGCCATGCTCCCCAGCGGGCTGCACAAATGAGGCGCCTTCTTCCTTTTATAACCACTACCACCACCCGAATGAAGTTTGTTGGCTTGAAAGCCATCGACCATACCATGCTGAATGCGCCGGTTCTCGTCCGACTGACTTATTGACACTCGTTCCGTAGGGAGCATTTGCAGGCTGCGCAAATTCTCCGAAAAGAAAGACATAGGCACGCCGCGTGTGTGTGCCTTTCGACAAGATTGTTGGCCACGGCCTTAGATTCTGCTGCCGGAGTTTTCTTGCAAAGGTGTTCGACTGCAGCGCCATTCTAGCCGTAAGCTTGCTGGCAGACACGGCACTTCGAGCGCCACTGAAACTACGTTCCATACAAACGTCATCGCGACATGAAGATAACCTTCCGCCACGCATGCCAGGGGGATGAAGCAGCTCCGTACGAGAGCCGCCGCTTACGTCCGGAGGAAGAGGTTGCCCTGGCTGAAATACGCGAGATTTTAGTGCGCGAACTCAGCAGCGCCAATTCGCGACGGCATGTCGCAATCGGAGTACCACAGTCCAGGCGATGTGCTCGTGTCCCCGTGTCCAACAGAGAACTCCGGCACCTCGATGCCGTCGACGACGTCGTGCCAGGAGAGATCGTAGCCAGCTTGCCGGCGCAGTTTGCCAGCGCTCCTCCCACTACCATCATTGATATGGTCAATGGTTCACCGGATTCCGATCAGGTTGGCAACATTACGCCGCAACCTACAACCCAAGGTTCGCCGGCCCGGCAGCTCTCCGAGCGCAACTTCGCAATGCGCTTCTGCGGCCTGGTTTGCCTCCTGATGTTACTCGTCACATTGGGCAGTATTGCCGTGTACGCTTTCATCACGCTTCGTCATAAAAAAGGGCATCAGGGAACTGCTTCAAAAACGGTGCTGTGGTCCGAGCGGCACTGCCGTATATGATATGTAGCTGTGTATGTGTGTGTGTGCTTTAATTTATACGCAACCGTTGTACTACAAGTGTTGTGCTTGTACACGTCTATTTGTGCTCCCGTCGCGAATGTATTGAGCGGCGTGTGAATTATTTTGTTTGCTGCTCGTTGACGTGTCTGTGCTCTTGCTAACTGTTGCCTGACTCACTCGTTCTGGCTCGCTCAAAGCAGTATTGTGCTCGTGCAAACAGGGCGAATGGAAATTATCATAACAAACAAAAACAGGACGTTTCCTTTGTTCTTTTTGGTTGTAATGGCATGCAGTGTTTATGGTTGCAGCATAGTTCAGTGTGCTTGACTGTGTAGGCATTGTCTAACCGTACACAGTAAAGTTGTCGTAATGTCGAATTGGGCCGACGAGGAGGGCCCAGTAGTGCATGGTGGGAAAGAATTGATACAGGAAGGAAATAAAAAGAAAGTGAGTGTTATAGACAACTATAGCCGCAGTTGGGTATCTTTAGTGGTGCTAACAAAGACGCCGGTGAACGCAAAAGCGATAAATTAATTAAAGGCTGGACCGGTCCCTTTAGGCGTTACTGCGGTACGGAATTTGCCGTTAAAAAAACCCGAAAGCTGGCAGCACTCGTGAGCGTGGGCAGGGTGTTAGTATGGAGGTGCAAACAGGTGTCGTATCTCAGCTGGGTAAGGGGGAGCACTGGTTTAGCTTGGGTGAGGAAAGTGGTTATCGGCAGAGGATGAGGTTCTAAAGACGTTTTCTTGAAATCGTCAAATCTATTGCACCACTTTTTTACTGCTGGGCGGCACTGCGTGCTTCTGCTAGCTCGTGGACTTCTCGCCGTCAGCTACCGCGAGTAGGAGGAGAAAAAAAAAATGTCGACAGCTCACGTCGAATGCTCCGAAGCGGCCACATTGCATCCCAGCTCCGTGACGCAGGCCGACGGCCTTCGTGGCAACAACCGCGGGCTTGCCGATAAAGCCATGGCCGTCCACCGTGGACGTGCAGTTACGCGAAGAAGTGCGATGGCAGGACTTGACCACTGACTCTGTCGCCAGCATGTTCGCGACTATATTTGTTGTGCAGCTGATCGAGTTCCTCCTGCGGCGGTTCGCCAGAAATCCAATTTGGTGGAATATCTTTCACCAGAATTCGTCTACTGCGGCTGTCCTTATTTTCGCGCTGATGTTTGTAGCCATCACACTCGGCCAGCGAAGGTGGCGTGGCTAGACTTCAGCCTGAAGGACTCCAGGAACGTTACGACTTCTGTGTTGAATTGCTTGTGTGAGCATTGGTGTTTGCTTTATCCTGGAGTGATGAAAGTCGTATTGATCCACCCGCGTTTGTACGGGCGATTTGCCGCATGTTGTCCCAGAAATAAACATCGATGTCTGGAACGACTGTATCTCTCTTTTTGGCACTAGGGTTACCACAGCGGTCTCCCTGCTATGCGCTCTTAGGTACGACCCGCCATGATGGTTTAGTGGTATTGACGCTTGAATGCTGACCCACGAGTCGTGGGATCGTCTTCTTGTCACAAGGTCGTCGCGGCCGCATTTTTGATGAAGACAAAAATTCTCAATGCCCGTGTGATTAGATATAGGTGCACGGTAAAGAACATAGGTGGTCGAAATTTCGGGAACCCTCCTTTACGGCGTTTCTTATATTCATCTTGTGTTTAGGACGTTTAACCCTATAGATTATGATTATTATTAATAATATTAACCCCCTTCGTAGACGGCTGGCAGCCGTTTTTTTAGCGCTATCACAGAAAGCAGCTGTTGACAGTCCAAATGGTATCGTAGTGCTACCAGAGACTGACAATGCGGGAAAGAAATGTGAGCGAGTGGGTATTGTTTGTCAGTTCTCATTAATTGACACAGACTAGGACCACACAAACAGCGCGAGTGTTGTGTCTTTCTCGTCCATGTGCTGTGGCGCTGCGACACTGTTTGGTACATTATAACCGGCTTTGTGGATACCCACCGCGGTTGTCTTGAGGTCATAGTGTTGCATGACTGTCGACCCGAAGGTCACGATATCGATTTGTTTCCGTGGGCTTTGGGTCAGGCGAAATTCAACATTCATTCAAAAGTGTTTATATTGCAGGAGAAAAAAAATACAGAATTTTTTTTCCTGCGGGAGGCAAAGACTAAAGGCTAAAAGCCTGACGAGGTCTCACCCCCTATTAACCAAAAAACAGTCTGCATCAGTGAGATATACATTTACACATCAGCAACATACATCTGTATACATCTGTTACATATTTCATTGGTAGAAGATACTGGCATGCCATAATATATTTCTTTTATATAATCAAAATGCAGAACATGCATTTTTGACATATACAAACAGAAGCACACATTTTAAAATACGCTTCGTTCCGCACATTGTTGGAGCAAATCCCATTTTACAATCACAGTGAACAATCATAAAGTACGATCTCACGATACGATCTCACGGACACAAGAGTGGACCGTGTTCAAAGCCGTGATTTATCAATTTTCTGATAACTTTTAAAACTGTTCGAAAGAACAAAATGAATTAAAATCGTATATAGGTTGGCGCAGATAACTTGAAGTACTGAGGAGCCCTATGTTGAAAACTTTATAGCGATAAGTAGATAACAAAAATCACTGTTGTTGCCTTTCACACGCGTAAAACACGCTGAAATGGTACAAGGGCTCGTTTTGCCATTTCAGTGCGCCTTTATCTTTTGTTGGCGGTGCGACATTTCCATTAACAGTGACCCCAGCTCTCAGCCTTGGGGCTATCCTCTCGGAAGATGCATGCTCTCCGCCAGTCATTGAAGAAACACATTCGTCAGGAAAAAAAGGCCCGTTTGTTTTGATAAAAACGATCGTATGGGAAACGCGATACGCTATCGACGCATTCGTGTAAGCGCGACCCCTAGCCGAGTCTGCTTCTGCTGATTCGTTGTGTTCCCGGTGAAGGAGGGGGGGCGGTGGATAAGGATGGTGAAGGATTTTTGATTGGATAGGACGTGGTAGGTGGCGCACGTTTGCAGCAGTCCGGTTTTTTTTTTTTTTTGCAGAGATGGGCGCCTGTCTCCACACGTCATGTTTCTCGAGAAGAAACTGAGCACTGTGCCGAGTGATTTTGAGAGAGGAAAACGGCCGCCGTCTGCCGTCACACACTTAGAGGCTTTTCCTCTCATTCCCCTCCTGCGAAGTGTGACATATCTCGACCCCTTTCGGTACGCCATGAACGTGGTATAATAGGACTTACTTAGCAAGTTCTACAAGTGGTAAGGCCTACCTAAGTAAAGCCTGCACGTCTTTCGACAGGGATTGCAAGCCGATCAAGTCGCCATTTCTAATGGCAGCAGTGCTACAGTGTGCTTCTTCATTCTCTGAGAAGGCTTCGACTGTTGCATCGTTCTTGCCAGTGCAGTAGCTCGTGCGCTTTCCGGCAGCGTTGACGCCACTCTGTGACTGAAGTGTCCTGCGTTCGTACTCCATTGCGAAATGAAGGTCGGCTTCGGCCACGCATACCCGGTAGACGAAGGGGCTCCCTCCGAAAACGGCCGCTTGCGACCGGAAGCGGAAGAGGCCCTCGCCGGAATCCGTGAGGCTTTGATGCGCGTACTCGCGAGCGGCGTTTCGGGACAGCACGCCTCGATCAGAGCGCCACCGTCCAGACGACGGTTTAAGCGGTGTGTTCGTGACGCCGTATCCGACTGCGAACGCGGGTACGATGACGTCATCGATGACGTGATGCCGGAAGAGATCGTCACCAGCTTGCCGGTGCTGTTTGCCGACGATCCCACCGCAGCCGCAGTGCCTGTAGCCGTCGATGGATCGGATGACGGCGAGGTTGGTGACGTCAGACCCCGACCCGCAATCCAGGCCTCGCCGTCGCAACTCTCCGACGGCATCGATGAAGCCGGCCGTGTCGTCGACGATTCTGTGGGGATCGGCTTAGCAACGATCATATTCGTCTTGGTCTTACTCGTCATCTTATTGCTTTTGCCGGTGGGTGTGGGGGTGTACAGGTTTATCGCTGCTAAATAGACAACACTGGGACCAGTGAACCGCCGGAGCAATGTTGTGTTGGCTTTAGTGAGTTTTTTTTTAATCAACTTGTGTGTCTGTGGGAGTGTGCTGTGTAATTATACATATTCCTGTGCTGAGACGCATCCGCGTCATATTTTTTGTATCTGGTTTGTTAGCACGGCTCCGCTCTGGCTAATGCTCGGCTAGCTCTCTGGTTTAGTTTGTTGTCACACTATTGAAATGCCTCCTGTGACTTGTGCGGACAGTATAAATATGTGTAATAAACAAACCATTTATTAAAAAAAAAACGGCGGATGCTTCTGTTTCGTCTTCTCATATGAGTGGTCATTGCCTTAGAGTCCGTATACCGAGTGCCTTCATGTTTGTCGGCGTGATTAATTATCCGTGGGCCGACTGAACCTTCAAAGCTCGCACATGCCTTAAGCAATACTCTACGGCACACGTTTCTAACGCATTATCCCTGTTTACGTCGATGTGATGCTCTAGAAAGTTGACGTGATACGCTATTTCTGGCATTTATGTAAACGCTGGTTTGGGCCCAACCTGAATGTACTGCGGTGACGTTCCGACTGCATTTTTTTTTCTAAAGAAAAGTACTGTTGGTAAGCTTTTCCTTTCCTCCAAAATGGTGAGTGGCATCTCAGTGCTCTTTTCGCCTCGGGCGAAACGCCAGTCTCGACTTCAAACTAGCAAACTTGTTTTTACATTCACCACTCATCCCTGCTAGAGTTACTGGTGACTCTAGTCCCCGCGTTTCTATTGTGGCGTGACATACCTGCCGTGAATTATGACGAGTCTTGGCGGTGCGGCCGAACATTCTCTGGAATGCTGGGACTGAGCGCTGGTGTGGCTTGGCCTGGGCGTGTTCTGTGTGTATGACTTCCAACCGAAGTTTTCAGGAACTCGCACGTTCGTATCTCATTGACTGCCACAAGCTCAGTGTCGCCTATGACGCGTCACCGAGGCATCAGAACAGTGGTATGCGCCTTTTCAACAGAGGCTTCAGCGAGCCCACATAATCCTCCCTAGGCATTGTGAAAAAAAAAAAATTGTCAGCATATCCATGGAATGAATGATGGAGAGTGGGGTAAAGCATTCGTCCGTAAGTTCGTTCTTGCTTCCATCCGTCCATGCGTCCGTCTGTGTGACAGTCCATGCGTTCATCCGCCCGTCCGTGCGTGCGTCTGTTCGTGCGTCCGTCCCTGCATTCGTCCATGCATCCGCCCCTGCGTCCATACATGCATCTGTCTGTGTGTCCGTTCGTCCATCTATTCAACACTCCAAGTATCACCATCTCGCATCTTTTCATCATATATTCTCCATATAGAAGCACCGACATCCAGCGGACATTCCAAGGACCGTAAACCAGAGGTGGCACACGTACATTTTCTTATGGCTTCCGCTTCGTATCTACTTCCCACCTTTAACCACCTCGAATTCATGGTATATACTAGTTCACTGTATTCATTGTACTGCGGCCCAACGTTCGCGGAATCTTTCTAAAACCAAGGAGGTCACACCCAGCGAGTATAACGTATCAACCCTTTCTTGTCAGATAGTGCTCAATGTACGTGCCAATGGCTGCTAATGGGGATCGCAGCGTGCGCGTTAACTAAAAGCCAAATGCTCCTGTCTCTCATTTCCCATTAGCAGCCATTGGCATGTACATTGAGCACTATTTTTTATTGTTCAACACCGCACACAAGAACTCTCTCAGCGGCATCACCTTGGAGACCAAAATGTTATACTTGTTAGACACTACAACGGTTACGAGGGACGAACAGGTGCGTGCCGCTGTAAGGAGCTTCGCCCCTAAAAAAAAGAAGGAATGGAAGACTGCTGAGATCGACGCGAATAGCGGCTGTGTCGTTTTAAGAGACGTGCCTTCATTCTTAGTATGAACTTGGGACTTGGATAGTGTCCTACATTTTCAATGTTGACGCTAGACGGACGTAGGAAACCGTTTGTAGGTGATAAATATTTAAACTGGTAAGCATACCAGGACAATGACAACTAAAAATAAACACGCAGAGCGCTTGTGCTCTAGACCTGTATGAGAATGTTGGCGCTGTTATAACGTCATTTGTGCATTGTGGACTTCTTTTTGTTGCACATTTTGTTGGTGCGATTGCCGGTAGGTATCGATACGTCACTTTCCAAACTGTATAGCTCGGATAGAGACTGGTTTGAAGAGTAAGTGTTCTTTTAGCATCTCCATTTTCGCGCATGTTGTTCGTCAACACTAAAATATATGCACCGTGCCTCTGTTGCTGTTCTCAGCACCAAAATAGGCACCGGGTGTCGCGTTTGTTTGGACAAAATATACTAAAAAAGCTATCCATTGAACGATCCTAGGTGGTTTGCCGAACTTTCTCTCCCGGTCAACCAGCTCCTCGCTGTCTTTTACATTTCACACCAACCTGGCCACATTCCACACATGCTGTTCTCAGAGAAGAAGGAAACGTGGTGCCGAAGGCGCTTCGTCTCAGAATCTCACATAACTCATCAGCCCATGATCATCCATACGACTGTCCCGGCATGTCCCCCCCCCCCCCCCCCCAGGGTCTTGTGAGGGGGAAGTTTTTGTTTCGGGCAGAAGGCCATACCCTGGCAAGGGGGCCGCCGCTGGGCACCAGGCGATAAACAGACGTGGCCTGCTGGTTGTTGTTGTTAGTGGTTCATGAGGAAAAGGAAGAAGGCGCCTAATTCCTGTCTGCCTACAGGCGACATGGCGCAGTGCCTAGGCCTGCTGGTTGGCTGTGCTGCCTTTCGTCTTGTATCGACGTCGAAAACACGGGCTGTTGC
This sequence comes from Rhipicephalus annulatus, assembly GCA_013436015.1. Classification (NCBI taxonomy): domain Eukaryota; kingdom Metazoa; phylum Arthropoda; class Arachnida; order Ixodida; family Ixodidae; genus Rhipicephalus; species Rhipicephalus annulatus. The sequence goes on along the minus strand of WOVY01001456.1, from coordinate 287,838 downwards.
CTCCGCCAACACATTCCAGCCTGCCTCTCTCTTTCTCAACAGAGAGAGAGAGATGGAGAGAATAAGCCCTGCTTCCTCCTGTTCCTCCCTTATCCTGGTCCCCTCTAGTTTAGCTGTCGTTTTTTCCCCTCTTGCAACTAAAGCTGCTCAATCACATTCCTTACTTCACTTTCAACGCCTCCGCCTCCCTCCTCCTCTTGGACCATGATTTGCAAGAATCAGCAAGGTTGTTTTCCTACAAGTTCTTTTACAGACGCGGCCTGCTGGTTGGCCATGCTGCCTTTCGTGTTGTATCCTAACCACGTCGAAAACACAGGCTGTTGCCTCCGCCAACACATTCCAGACTGCCTCTCTCTTTCTCAACAGAGAGAGAGAGAGAGAGAGGGAGAGAATAAGCCCTGCTTCCTCCTGTTGCTCCCTTATCCTGGTCTCCTCTTCTTTAGCTGTCGTTTTTTCCCCTCTTTCGACTAAAGCTGCTCAATCGCATTCCTTACTTCACTTTCAACGCCTCCGCCTCTTCTTGGACCATGATTTGCAAGAATCAGCAAGGTGGCTTTCCTACAAGTTATTTTTCAACGAAGCCCTCGCTCGTCGCACTTCATCTTCTGCCAGTTCTAGTGAAAGTGCGCTCTCCGAACCAAAGGTTTTTCGTTCATTGTGCGTGGGCTGTGAGGCAACAGTGAGGCGGGATAATTCTATTTAGGCGCTGTGCCGTGAGCCCTGCCAGGCTGCAGAAATGAGGCGCTTTCTTCCTCTTCTAACCAACACCACCAGGACCACCACCACCAATCCTGTTTTGAGTATTTACAAAAATAGTGAAAAAAAACACACAAAAACATTCAGGTACTCTGTGAGGATTTATTGGTCAGCTGCGAGCTTCTAATAAGATCACTTTCTACGTGACGCCAACAGGCAAAAAAAAAAATCCACACGCAAGCACAATGGAAGAGGCCTGTGTACTGGGCGATCCCAGTGCACGTTAAAGAACACCAAACTGTCGAAATAACCGGAGCCCACCACTACGGCGTCTCTCATATTCATATCGGGGTTTCGGACGTAAAACCCGAGATATTAATACTGTTAACAGTGAAATAGTACCTAAATTCAAGATAAGGCCTAGTAGACGCTGGTTATAAACCTTGCTATATATGATGCCCACACCCGGTGACCGCCATTTTGCTATGGCGTGTGTGACGTCATGTGCTGCGTCGCTTTTCTTTTCTACCAAACTTTCAACCTCTCAATATGGTTCTGTTTCGCAGTAGGGTTGACATGCGGGCTAGTTGGTACAAACTCATAATGGAATAATTGGAAGCGCAAACCAACGGGACACAAGAGGAGCGCTTCTTTGTCTCTCCTCTTGTGTCCCGTTGGTTTGCGCTTCCAATTATTCCACTATGAATGGTTCTGTTTCTATGGCAATCTGAAGAAAGCTGACACAGCTCGCTAACGCAGGCAGCTGATCAAGAAACAAAATCGTTCTGTTGAATGCTGACGCTCGCAAGCGAGCAGCTTTTTACGTCATGGCTTGCGAGTGTGCCAGTATTGCCCGACTCGCATGTTTACAGAAAAAAATCACAGCATAACCGCGGAGTGAATGATGATGAGTGTGCGGAGCTCCGGAGGTACATCGGTAAACCGGGAGTCCTCCGTAAATCTTACCCAGTCGATCGTCATATAAAGATTACGAGCAGGCGCTGCATCCATTTTCAGAGCCCTCCGTTCCGCCACGCCTGGACAGAACATGTCTGAACAGCTTCTACACGACGAGGTGCCACCTCGCGTCGAGAAGAGAAAGCTAGAATAAACAAGCGTAACTGTTATTTGTTTCTTAGCTCATGTCGTGTTAAAATCTAAGAAAAAATTGAATGTTACTCCCGTGGAGTATGTGGAGAAACGTCTGTTTGTGTGCAGACGACTATTCCGGCGAGATCCATACTATCCGAGCAATTCACTGAGCTGCCATCCTGCTTGGGTAGCAAAGCAGCCTGCATCGCATTTGTCAACGATGCCGTCTTCTCGAAGCTGTCTGTTTTGCTGGCTACGTGAGAATCGGAATGGGGCTTAACATGGCCGCTGTTCACTTAGCCGTCTGCGGCAAGTATATGAACACACCCATGGATGGCCGGAAGGAAACACGTGCAACACAACGCGTCAGCTGTAGCGCCCTGTTTTGTTTCTTTCATCTAAGCTTCGTGCGCGTCTGCTTAGCGGCAATGTTCAGCAAATGCCAGCAAGATGAAGATTGAATGATTTCGTTTCTTAATTTTGTTTGATCAAGTTGCGTGCTCGTGACATTATGACGGCGCTAGCAGAATACTGCATGCACACGTGGATCGGATAGGGCAAGCACACATCGACACGAGCAGTATGCCAAGGTTGCTTTCCACTTAGCGTGTACTTCTGTGTAAAACGCTGGACGAAGCCATACGTGGTGGTCTTTCGTTATTATAGGCTTGCACATGTCAAAGCACTGGGGTTTAGGGACAGGGAGGGCAAAATAGACGTTAAGCGGGTAGACTTAACTAGAAGGAGGTTATCTGATTGGTGGCTAAAGTCAAGGCACGAGTGAAAATTAAACCCTTCACTGCAAAGTACCCGTCCAACTTTACTATTTAAAGGGAAAAAAAAAGATAAATCTAGTGGTTAGTTCACTAAGTATTACGGCTAGGTGGCGCTAGCCGCCGCCCGATCTAAAGGGTACAGCCACATCCATCCATCCATCCGGTGGTAACAGGATGCAAGTTTTTAGAAAACGGTAACAACTTGAGCAGGTTTCGTGATACGGAGCCTGTGATAACGATCAGAGTCGGTCGGGATGTACTGCTGAACAATGGACCGGCACAAATAAAACATATTATGTCGTGTCTCATCCAAGGTGCGGGGCACGTTGTGCACATCTTTCAAGACGTCCTCGCTAGCAGGTGGATCGTTGATCAATCAATCTGCACGACAGAACTCCGGTTTCGCAAAGCAGGTCTGATTCCTGCAGCCAGTAGGTCTGGACCATTCCAGCTGCACGCTCGCGGCATCGACAGTTCGTTGAAGGCCAGCACAACACAGCCCAGTCGTAGACGGACCTGTGAGGTCCATGTCACACGGCAAATCTCTAATATCGTTTACAACGGACGACATTAGGCTGACCTAATGTCATTTTACCTGTGTTGTGTCACACGACGAAGAGAAATGTCATTTTAAAATGATGGCCGTGAACTTAGCCCTCTTGAGCCACGGATTTGGGAGAAATAATTGTTAACACTTACATGTAACATGCTTTTACGGCCAAATATAATATTTCTGCGTAAAAAAAAGGTGCTTTTAGAACATAAACGCGGCCATTTTGCACAACTTGCCACGGCTGTGCGACACACCCGAAAACCAGCATGGCTGATGATATGGTTGCGGGGATTACAAACACACGAAAGAGAGAAATGAGCGTATTTCCAATATTTGCAGGTAGGCGGGACACCCCAGTGCGGCCAGCACCTCGCGCGCCGAGTCTGCTTCATCTTAACCGATTCGTCTACGACGGCGGAGCCATGCCCGCTGCCTTGTAACAATATGATCGGGCGTTAATACAATGAACTGAAGCGGGTAGCATCACTCACTCCCCGGCGGCGAAAATGATGAAACTGTGGCAGTGATTTCGTGTAGTTACGACCTTCGTCACCACAAAACGTGCGATGACGTTTGGGAGTAACTATGAGTAAAAACTATGAGTAACTACCGGAGGGGCAAAAAGAAAAGAAAAAAAAGAAGATAGTCATTTTATAATACGGAATCACTACACTGATTGAGGCGAGATCGGATTAGCCCAGAACGCCTAGTTATGCAGTGATATTCAGTAAAAAGAGAACAATGCACATGCCGTGGGGAAGATTTGGTAACGCGAGTGCATTTTCTGATTGAATTTGGAGATATCCACACAGGTGTTCGTTTAACCACAAGCGTAAATGAACCCTTGGGTTTTAGGGACAACAATGAAAAGCTGAACACGCCTGCAATAGAAACAATAGATCGTTAGAGCGCTGGCACAAAACTACAGTGGAATGATCAGAAGACGTGAATGACGGCGGCGCCGGCGGCAGAAAGTAAAACCCATCCATGCGTTTTCCGCCGGCTATGTGGATGCATTGGAGCGCCCACCCCGCCTCATTCATGTCCCACCGCTCGGCTGTTACGTACACCTTCACATCAGAAAAACACGATGAACTGTCCCAGCTGCTCCATCAGTCAATGCTCCAGTTGGACATGCGTCGACAACTCCTCAAATTCTCATTCCTCATGATCGTCCTGAGCGACCGGGGGCCGTACAAGTCGTCCGCCGTCGCACGCGTATACGGAAGGACGCCGACTCGCCCCGGTGCAAGTCTCGACTCAATTATAGACAGTGGACAGTTATGTTGTTTAGCGGGCTTAGCGGAATCGAAATGTGCATGCCTATTATGCGAAACCGCCCCGCCGCGGTGGTCTAGTGGCTAAGGTACTCGGCTGCTGACCCGCAGGTCGCGGGTTCGAATCCCGGCTGCGGCGGCTGCATTTCCGATGGAGGCGGAAATGTCGTACGCCCGTGTGCTCAGATTTGGGTGCACGTTAAAGAACCCCAGGTGGTCGAAATTTCCGGAGCCCTCCACTTCGGCGTCTCTCACAATCATATAGTGGTTTTGGGACGTTAAACCCCACATATCAATCAATCAATTATGCGAAACCACCCGTAGCACCTAGGTGTGTCGCGTAAAATAAAACATTTATTGGTGTACCAGCTGTTTGTTTCCGTTGTTTGAAATGTTTGTACGGGAGACTATTGGCTTACGCTTTTGCACATGTCATCTCACGCAGTAACGTTCGGCTTGTTATCCAGTTCCCCTGATTTTTAACAATCATTGTTGGTGTTCTGAATCACAAAGCACGATGTGATAATGTGGAACGCCGTAATGGGGGGCTCCGGAAATTTTGACCCATGTGTGTGTGTGTGTGTGTGTGTGTGTGTGTGTGTGTGTGTGTGTGTGTGTGTGTGTGTGTTCGCCTCCTATATATGAAAATAAAAATAAGTTAAAAGAAAAAGGGGTTAGCCTGTACCACCAGGACGTATAAGGGGCTCAAGCCAATCTGACGTAAATGAAGAGGGGTAATTTTCCAAGTTCCTTGTTTCTTTTTTGAGAAAGGCAATTAGTTCAAAAATATTAACAAAAGTAAAGCCTAATGACTGCGGCATGAAAGTGCAATAACTAAACCGATTAGCTTCTCAGGAAGGAGCAGGTCGACATGCAGCAGCAGCGCATTTCCCTAAGTTCAGTGTTTGAAGTTCGTGCGTGCCTGCGTGCACCACTGCGAACTTATACAAGGCACCAGTTGAAATAGTGACATGCTTTTCAAAGAAAAGTGAGCCAGGGATAGGTACTCGCGCAAGCGTTGCGGATGTTATATGGTTCATGTACTTAAAAAAAATGGAGTAGTGATGGTATCGTTATCAGCCGCAGGTGTTTTCCCCCACCTTTGTTGGCATAACTGTGACTATAATCGAGAGCATTCATGCAAAAGTTATGATAGACTACGATAGTGAGGGAGGTCTTTTGATTATGAAGCGACGTCCTGAGAAAGTGTTGGTAGCTAATGTGCGTCATGTGGATGTCATAGAAACAGAGTGGCGCATTACTGTCGCCAACTGAAATAGATACGCACGAGATTTGTTTTTATTAGTCAATAGGTCATAATAATGCGCGGATAGTGTTGTATCACTGTTTTGCACACAGAAATGGGTGACAATGTGTTGCGTGTTTGGGCATTCATTAAAGTAGTGCTCTTTGCTCAAGCAAGGTGCACCACACATACACCTGTTTGATGCGGTCATATTAAATCGATGAAGATAATATTGGAAGTGTCCGTGACCAGACAATAAATGTGTTAGGCTTTTAGGAGGGGGAAACCATTGGGGAATTTAGTACGGACTTGGGATCCAATGAAATAGTGTTGTCTCAGTTCCCTCAGTTTGCCAATGGGTGTGTGTGTAACGTTTGCTCTTGCCCGTGTCCTTTTGTGCGCTCGACCCACACATGTACACGGTCCTCAAACATTCGGTTTTCATTGACATACAGCCGCCGTGGGATTATGTGTTGGACGAAGCCATAGCATGACGATGTTTATTACGTTTGTTTCTATTCTGAAGGCATTAGACGCCTTAGTGTCATTGGTGGTGGTAAGTGCAGCCGTGAATTATGTGGTTATTAAAGGGAAAAGAAGAGAAAAGTGAGCCCCGTAACTGTCTGCATCTGGTGCGACACTTCAACAGTAGCTCACAACGGTTGGGGGTAAGAAGGGATTGAAAGGATTAAAACGTATATATGTAGAGAGAGAGGCACAGGGACAGTGAGCGACGGAAGTAAAGACAGAATAGGAAAGATGAACACGGTCGCAGGAGTCCGAGGACGTGGCACCACTCCACGAGAGCTCTTGTCGGCGAAGGAGATGACGTAGGGCTAATTCCGTCGGCCCGAGCTACGCTGTCGTCGTCGTCGGGGACCGGCCTCAGGAGGTGGCGTAGGGCCAAACCAGTCGGCCAGAGCTGCACTGTCGTCGGAGAACGCGAGGGCACAACCGGTCGGCACGGAATCCAGCGAGCGAGTCTCAGCTGAGGACGAGAAAGACGCACGGGAAGAGAAGTTAAGAAATTCGCGAGCATAAAATAAAACAACCTCGCGCACGACACGGTGGTCTAAAGATTGTTGAGAGAGGCTTTCGTTTAGCTTTGGACGGAGGAGAGGGTGCACACGGCATGAAAAGCGGTTGGCATGTCTGACGCTGGCCAGCGTCCTGATCACATGTATGTTTATTTATCTTCACGAGTATGGGGGTTTTTAAAGTAAGCGAGAGACTGAAATCTGTGTCACTTCAACGTTATCGAGAAACACGATAACGACATTGCCCGGAGAAGATTATAACTGTTGGGGGGATCGTTCCCACGCGCTTGTTCATGATTTCGTGGGGCTATCTTACAACAAAATATTGAAGTTTTTCGGAACACAGTTGTCTTAGTGATTACCGCTTAGTCATTTCGTCGGTGTTTGCTTTTTTATTTTTTGGGTGACGTCCGATCAAAAACACAACACTCATTGATGGCGGTATCAGTAGCTTAAATCACAAGGGTGGGATGAGGGGGGGGGGGGGAGTCAGAGGCTTTTGACTTCTGTGTTCAGGCTGGGGCAGAAACACACCGTGCAAGTGACCCCCTCGAGATTTGTCTTAAAAGCACGACATTTTCAGTGCCTGCTTTTCTCTTAGCGTGCATTGCTGTTCAGTACCCCTAAATTGTGTGAGTTGACAGTAATCGCAACTGCATTGGTTAGTGAGAATAAAGCAATGCGAGTTGGGAAGCCATGTTAGTTTATGAATTCGATTTCAAGGTATGATTTTAACATTGTTGGGAGTCAAAATAAACCAGACTCAAAAGAGCCGATATGGCAAGATGTGTGGGCGCCCTTGTGTTTTTTTAAATTTATTTACGCCACCGGTCGAGATCACGGAAAAAGTAGGTCGGTTGTTGCTAACAGGTAGCAATAGCCCCAGCCTGCATGATTACCTCAGTGTCTTTCCACTTTCTCGCAGCTGCGTGCACCGCTTTGCTTGTTAGAGAGCTTTATTGCTGAGTAAGCAAGTGCCCAGGGGGTCATATAGTTGCTTGTACCCATGCGCAAGCCGCACGAATCTCCCCGACTTTTTTTTTCTTTAGTTCAGAGGTTGTCGTTCAGAGTTGTGGCACGCGCTTGCAGCGCTAAAAAGTTTTTGTCACGAATAAACTGGTTTGTGCGTTTACAACTTGAAGTTTTTTTTACGAAGCATAGATGGCGGCGTGATATCAGGTGCTTCCAAAAAATATGTAATGTGACAGAGTTATCAACCCGAGGCAAAAAAGATTTTTTGTGCACGTCATTGTTGCGACTGAAGCCGGCGCACAATCCAGAAGGCTTTTCGTGCTAAGACAACGTCATACGCGGGAATAATTTGTGGCGGTCTATTCGGTGTCGTCTCTTGCCGCCTACCGTACATTTTCGTCTAGTATATCTTTGCCACATAGTCTTCATTGCATTACGCTGCTCAGCAGGAGGTGGCATATTTGCTGCAGTCGGTCGAGCCAGTCGAGTCAAGATGTTCATGTTTTGGAACGTTTGGCACCTTTGAGCTCGGGCGGATGGATCTCGACTTGGCTCGCCTCCAGAGTGTCTCAGGGAATGGATGAAGTCACCTGCCATTTAGGGACAGCTGACCTTTACTAATGATTGGCAGTACGAACGCACGGCCCCGGCGACCCGGGCACGCATCTGCTGGCACCTTCATCGACGTCCTCTTGCGCCCGGTGACCTTCTTCGTTAAACGCGAGGTGACGAATTGCGGAAAATGCCGCTTTAGCACGGCTGGGCGCGCACTCAAGAGTGAAGTCATGAGATAGACGTCTGGTTCATCCGCCTTTCGAAGACATGGCCTTGAGCATGAGGGGGGGTCACTTCTTAATCACGTAAGTGATCGGCTGCCACGTTTCGCTCAACTGGGTGGGGCCTCTCCGGATCTTCGAGGTTTTATCCTACGATAGCGCAGATAAAAGATAGAGAGCAGGAGTGATACAGTATAGAGCGACGGGTATATATATAGACCGTCATATAGCTACGTCTTCGGAGCAGAGGAATCTATCCATTCATTTGTAGTTCGTTCCAGAAGCCACAAGAAGGCCTGTATAAACACCGGCGGCCTTTGAGAGATGGTCTAGACTGACGAGGGTATGTGGACCGTCGTATAACTACGTCTTCGGAGCTGTCGGCCTTTGAGAGATGGACGCCGCTTGCGACGACTCCAAACGTGCTTCTTCGCAAGTGAACCACTCTACCGCTGCGATAGACATGGTACAAACATCAGTAGTGATAGGCAGGGCACCTGCACCGCCCTCCGGCTGCTACAGTGCCATCGACAATGTTGCAGGCTTCGGGAGACGTAGCCGGCTGCCACCACGCAGTGACCAAAACCACCAAAAAGGCTCGCCGCGAACTGCGTTACGCTTCTCGGCGTGCATGCTCATCGCCGTCTTCGTGTTCGCGTCCGGATTCACCGTCATGGTCCTGGCACATTCGAAGTGCATCGACTTGCTCAACGTAGTCCACGGCCTGGTGACTATGGCGTGTGCCACCTTGTTCGCCTTGGTCACAGTCCTTTTCCGCGTCATGAGCATGTGTTAGCGTGGAAGGATCGTCCTTCTGACAGGATGGTTGCAGTGCGTGTGTGTGTCCGTGCGCGCGAGCTCCACGGTTCGTTGTACAGTGTCTGTGCATTCGAAGCCGCTCATAGAAAGCACCGCAGGCTCCACTTAGTGTGCGAACATATATAGTACACGGTGTTTTCAACGGAGCTGCCTGGGGCATTGGAGGCTTCACTTATTGTTTGATCGACATTGTCTTTTTCGTCGGAGTTGCCTGGCCGGCGAAAGGGCTTTCTACGACGACAGCCTTGTTTGCTGTGTCGCGACCATGTATGGAAACTGGGAAACTGATGTGGGACTGAGCCGGGCACCTGGGGCATCGTAGACCTAAAGTGTTTCAGAGCGCGCTTCAAATGCGTCTGTTTTCGGGATGAATTTATCTTTTGTCAATCATATTTTCTGTTTTCTTTCAGTGCAGCACCTTAGCCACAAATACGCAATTCCTGTATTTAGGTTGTGGTGTTTTGCGTGCTAATGCCACAATGTGTCGTAGCGGGGAACTTCGGATTTGTTGCCGCACAGCATCTCCTAACATATGGGTGTTTTTTTTATTCTTGTGTTTTTTTAATTTTGGCCTCACCACGCGGCCGCCGTGGGTGGTAATCGTACGAACGTCCTCGAGCTTCTTCTATTCGCTCACCGACTCGGCACTTGTGAGCCTGTGACTGCGTTAAGCAGCAGTAATGGGTCATTTTCAATACTGTAAAACTGACGTATACAGAATTCGCGAGACTTAACCGTGTACTCCGTCATAGCGATATGGTTCTTCAAACGCATCGCTTTCCCGTACACGTGCGTCGTATGGGTTCCTGGTCACAAAAGGTAATAACGGAATACACACCGCGACATGCTTTGTGGTGCCTTGAAGTCGAAACCGAACGTCGTTGCTCCTGCAGATGTGTTGAAACCAGCGAGCGAGCCCGGTTGACGCCATCACCTTCAACGGCGTCTGACGCAACACGGGGTGAGATCCCTCCATCCACCCATAGGTGACGTCACCGACACACTTGGTAACGTAAACGCTACCCCGCTAAACTACAACGCGCTTACCGCAACGCGCGTTTGCGGCATGGTTACGCTATTCCCTTAACCACTGATATCAGGCTAACGCAAAGCTATAACTGTCTATTATGAGGCATGCCATAGTGGAAGGCTCCGAAAATTTCTACCAGCTGGTCGTAAACCGGCTATGCTATAGCCATGGTTATTTTCCTTGCCTTCTCTTCTCTACCACTTTTCTCCTCTAGACATCGCACTGGTCTCCAGCACCTGAGCTCTGTTAACATGCGACCACCGTGACGGGGAATCCACCTACGACCTGGAGGCCAGTAGCCGAGGCATCGTGGCCATCGTACTACCGAGACGGATCATACCAGACCACGTTGCGTGCGAACGGCCTTATAGTCGCGCACTCGGTATATACGCCACTATAATGCGGTATCATAAACGTCGGAAAATATAATCGGCACTCGGAAGGCAAGGACGTGCAAGTTTGTCCCAGCTATCCGCTGAAAAGTCTGCAAGGACAGAGCGCTCTCAATAATCGTGGCAGTTAGCTTGCACGAAATCGAAGGCGTCTTTCGCATGCAGTGGGTCAGCACGAACTTTATATTGATTAAGAACATGTTATAGGCCAGGGGTTCGCAAGGTTTTGAGGGCCGAGTTGCACGAAGCCGTCATGGCGCGGGCCGCATGGCCAATCGGGGAGGAGGCGGGGGGGAGGGGGGGGTCTTCGCTAGGAGATAATGATTCGTAATTATATATAATTCAAATTACGCTAATTTTCAGCACGTACGTCACAAGGTTTCAATTTAAAAACATGTACTTTACGAGCAAATGCCACATTTGAGGTCAAAACTGCAATGTCGGCTCTTAGATGGGGATCGATCAAGGGGGAGGGAGAATTGTTTCTGACGACATTCCAAAGGCCGCATAATAGCGCTGCGTAGGCCGCAGGTTGCCGACACTTCTTCAAAGCTATATTATTCATTGATATTCCATGGTTGATACGTATCTACATAAATATACCATCTACAACTTATCTCGCCTGCAAAAGTTTCGCGTCAGTATTTTTTAATCGAGTACCACTTTCCGAGACATCATGGCCGTCGGGTCGGAACAGCAACTGTGTGAGCGCTTCGCGTTTTACCGCTTCCTCTGTGTTTATCTTTTCTTTTCGTGAGGGGAACGTGGGCGGGGGAGGGTCGGAACGCGTGACAAATATTCCTAAGGCACGTCCCATCTAGCTTGTACGTCAGGAAAGCAAAGGGCACTTGGATGGCTTTACTGCAAACACGCACGCCGGTTTCCCAGCGTAGGCTACTGGAAACCACGCAGTAGTAACGAGCAGCCCCTGGCGTCCGGTTCGACTTGACTGCGTGCACCTTTTCGCCTATAGTGACACAGTACCTATGGCTCCTAATTTCTCCTCCTCTGGTTCCCCGCCAACCCCACCCCATTGTTATACTTTCGTCGAAATACACCTTCAATGCTCCCTTGTCCGAAATGCTTGAAAACTAGTTGCAGAAATGACCGTTTCCGGCAACTCTGAGGGTGTGGAGAGAGGTTCGTGGGGGCAGGATTTTCGTTTTTGCTGGGGTGGAAAACAACGAAAAAAAAGAAAAAAAAAGAAGTGAAGGAGACATACAACTGAAGTCTCGGCCGGATAATCGGTGATAGTACCCTGGTCGTCGAGGGAGAAGTCATTTCCATTTCCAACTGCTGCAAGAACGGCGTCTCCATACCACTCCGTTGCCGTTCCTCTCCGAGTCCGACGACGTTTTACGCGCTCTACCTAAGAGATGGACACGCTCGATAGAGATGTGCATCGTGTATACACTCGCCGAGAGCCGGACTTCCCCGAATGTCGTTGCATTGGTCTGACGGGATTGCTTCCGCCCATCAAGAGGCCGGGAGTTATTCAGCCCAGCTGCAGTGATGCAGGTCTCCGGCGGCCCGCCATTCCCGTGCTGCTCATCCGCAGCCGCCGACAACACCAAGAAGTCCCGCCGATCCGCACGATTCCAGTCGTACTGTTCTGCTTGACGCTGCTCGTCGTCTGCACGCTGTTCTCGGCGGGATTCATCATCTTGACCGTGGAGTACACGCAGTGTGCCAATCAGCGACACCTACGCCACGGCATCCTGTGCATTCTGGGGTCCGGCATTGTCCTCATGCTTGCTTGGGTGTTCGGCGTTTTCCGCGTATGCGAGGACGAGAGTGAGGTGGGATCTGCTGCGGCGCACGCGACTCCGCGCGATTTGTTTGGCCGCAACGCGTAAGCGAAGGTTTCGTCCAGTGACTGTGTGCGCGCCTGTTCCCGCCGCTGATGCATACGATCGAAGGCCGGACGTCATTGTCCTAGTGTGTGGCTTCGTTGATGAAGTAGCGCGACCGTCTGCAAGTTTATCGGAAAGTGCCCCCGATTCGATGACAACACAAAAAGAAGACAGAACTTTACTACGGGTTTGTTTGCTGTTCTGAGACAAACGTGATGTGTGACGTGAAAAACGTGCGCTTCAACCGAACAAGCATAGCTGTTCTGGCGTCTTCTATTGGTAAAACATGCTTGAATATTGGAACGTGTCTGTTTTGTTTGATTGGGAATAAAGTATGTTTTTAGTCGACCTTTTCTTTCGTATTTTTTTATTCTTTGCGTATGTACAGTGAAGTACGTAGTAGCTCATAGTTGATGTGTACCAACGGGCATGTAGTCACCATAGGTGTGAGCAGGGTTGGGACGCAGTGCCATGAACTGGCAGCTGCGCAAGGTAGGAACTAGACTCGAAGCGCAAGCCGTAAGAAAGTGCGCGCGTGCCGCTACATGTATATACATACGGAGGAGAGAACCTCCCGCGGTCTAAGAGGTTCGCCCCTAAAAAACACACAAAGTAAAGCGATGTCAGTTGATCTCGCACATGCGTCATGCGATATGAATATATAAGAACATGTGGGCGGCTGCTTAGCAAAGCATTAGAGGCGATCTATAATTGATATTTCACGTAAATGGACTAATAAATAGATGTCTTGGGAAACACTGTACTTGCGCCACAAAGCGGGCCAAAAAGAACAGAAACACCAGCAAAGCATATGGCCACCAATCGCAATTAAAACATTAGGCCTGTTCACTCGTCTATGCACACTGAACCATGCCTGTGTATTCAGGCATGTTATCGGGACGGCTTTAAGCTCTCCCATAGTAGAGTACTCTGTGCTCTAAATCGTTACCCCCTTTTTCTAACCCCCCCCAACCCCCCACACACCGTCACAAAGCTCGGGACGGCTTTAAGCTCTCCCATAGTAGAGTAACCTGTGCTCTAAATCGTTACCCCCTCTTTCTTAGCCCCCCCCCCCCCCGATCGTTTATAGCGGGACGGCTTAGTGCTCTCCCATAGTTGAGTACGAGTACGAAGTACTCGAAATCGTTCAACATTTTTTTCTAAACACACGTATCGATCATCGATATGGGACGGCTTACTGCTCTCCCCAAGTTGAGTACCAAGTACTCGAAATCGTTAAACTTCTATTTCCTAAGCACGGCGTTGTTATTCCCAACAGGGCCTCATCAAGTGGGAAGCCCTAGGGATGGCTTTGCGCTCTCCCATAGCAGAGTACCTATATGTAGTACTCTAAATCGTTGCCCACTTTTTCTAAACCCACATATTAGCCGCCGCCGAACCCCCCCCCCCCCCCCCCCCAATTGTTTCTGGCTGATATTCCGTAACGTCATTTTGATATCACGTATGGCATATACGCAACGCTTGACAAGAATGAAAGAAACAAAACGCGCTTCAAAACAACTAACACAGCCTCCTGAGATCCACATCTGCGCGAATCTTGGAGGCCGTGCATTGACTGACTCTATGACCGTGTTAGCCCCCGAATCACGTTATATGCGGATTCCCGTTTAACGCTTATGTGAAGGTCGCGGTACACATTCCATGCATGATTCGATACCATCTGGAACACGCTCATATATGGAATGACAGATGTGTGTAACTACGCATTTCGTCCATTTTCTTTCTGCTGGAAGTGTGCCACGTGAATGTGGTGCAATTACGTGTTCGAGAGCGTGATGACCTTATGGCTTACCGCTCTTTCGTGTAACGGAATGCACTCAACGAAATGGACAGTTCCATTCGATAGATCAACAGCTCCAGCATACAGCTCCCCAGATATCAAGCAAGGCCCCTCGGCGGCAAAGCGATCAACAACTTTTGTTCCTAACTATAGGGCCGAGAGTATTTTTTTCATTGAAATAGAAAATAAACGAAAAAGTTTTTGTCGCCATTACTTGGCGATGGCTACCATTTTTTACTTGATTGTTAAAAATAAAGAAAAAAATAGCATATATACATATATACAGTCTTACATAGGTGAGAGCAAAAGTTCTGCTATGGGCATCGTGGTAGTGGTTAGAAGATGAGAAAAGGCACCTAATTTCTCCAACCCGGTCTACTATGGGCATGCAGAACAAACACATAGTCGCCACGCTCACTTTTATGTATACGCATGGGCTGCTGACCTTCAGCCCCGTCCTCCCTGTCTTAGTTACTATGAGAGCCTTCCCCCCCCCCCCCCCGTACACACGCCTATGGCAGTGAGTGACTTCCTCTAGAGGGTTTCCACCTGACGCAGCACACCGGCGTAGTTATGTCATGTAGATCCGGTGATGCTAACTCATGAGATCTTTTTATCACCAGATTGACCACTGATAGTTCCTTGATTAGAAAAAAAAGATCCCCATATTGACTGAATGCCGTTGTTCCGGCTAAATCACTTTTACTGAAGTCTATAGGTATAGTTCGCTCTTCAACCTATTTCTCCTTAATACGATTGGAAGTAAAAAGCAGCATATTAGCAACCGCTGAGGGCCTTTCTTAAGCGTTTTCTGTGGAATAATTACAGATCAAAGGGCTTGCAGATGGCGCCAGTTGCCACAGAGGCATATTTGCAAAGTTCACTTTGTTCACTCGTTCAAGGCATAGATGCGATCGTTCGGGTCGATTGCAAGTGGGTTGCGCCCATCTTGTGAGTTGGTGCTTAATTTCTCATTTATTTTCTACGTATGCAGTAATTGTTGCATGATTTGCAGTGAAAAATACAGCGACACTTTTTTTTTTGTAACTAGCCGATAACCATCCTGTGCATAATAAGTGGTACCCATATATTTTTGTCACTGCGCAAACAGTGTGATGGAGAGTCCGATAACACAGGAGCAATCTTTTAGGAGCGAAGCTCCTTATGGCGTGGTTTCGGCGTCCCTCGTATGTAACCACCAGTGGCACATACCCGAAATAGGTATAACACTTGACCTCCAAGGTGGTGCCAGTGAGAGATTTCTTCTGTGCGTTGTTTAATAATAAAAAAATAGTGCTCAATGTACATGCCAATGGCTGCTAATGGGGAATGAGAGACATGAGCATTCGGCTTTTAGTCAACGCGCACGCTGCGATCTCCATTAGCAGCCATTGGCATGTACATTGAGCACTATCGAACAAGAAAGGGATGCTACATTATACTCGCTGGGTGTAACCTCCTTAGCTTTAGAAAGGTTTAGCGAGCGTTGAGCCGCAGTGCCATGAATACAATGAACTTGTATATACCATGAATGAACTCAAGGTGGTTAAAAATGAGAAGTAGATACGAAGCGCAAGCCGTAAGAAAGTAAAAGCCGAATTCTCCTGTCTCTCATTTCTCATTAGCAGCCATTGGCATGTAAATTGAGCCCTATCTGACAGGGAAAGGTGGCTACGTTATACTCGCTGGGCGTAACCTCCTTGGTTTTCGAAAGGTTTAGCGAGCGTTTGGTCGCAGTGCCATGAATACAGTGAACTAGAATATACCATGAACTCGAGGTGGTTAAAGGTGGGAAGTGGACCCAAAGCATAGGCCGTAAGAAAGTGTGCGTGTGCCACCTCTCGTTTAGTCCTTGGAATGTCCGCTGGATGGCGGCGCTTCTATATGGGGAATATATGATAAAAAGATGCGAGATGGTGGGACTTGGAGTGTTGAATATATGAACGAACGGACACACAAACAGATGCATGGATGGACGCATGATCGGACGCAGGGGCGGATGCACGAAAGAACGCAGGGACGGGCGCACAAACAGACGCATGGACGGTCACACAGACGGACGCATGGACGGACGAGTGCTTCGCCCCACTCTCCATCATTCACTCCGTGGATATGCTGCCATTTTTTGTCTTTTTCCGTCGTGGCGTTTCCATAATCATGGATTCGAAGCAAGACCTACTGGAGATCTCACTGTAGCAGTATCCTAGTTTGTAAGTTAATGGGTATCGAGCAACTGTGCACGTTGAAGTCGAGCTACGAGTGTAAACATGACATGCTTCCCAGTACACGACGCAACAGTATTCTTTAGTTTTTTTTTTCAATGAACAGCAGTCACTCTGAGCGCTCATGATAATACGCGTGTGCATGCTAAACACTTCTAAAAGACCAAATTTAATTACTCCCCCCCCCTTCCTACCTAGTAATATTCAGTCACGTTTCAGAAAAGCAGTTGCGTTCACTCGCGCCAGCAGAACACCAAAGCTGCCTTTATTGAAAAACATTAAAACAAGGCAATTCTGCTTTTTGAAATCGCCCTTCTATTTGAAAAAGTATGACTACTCGAGTAGCGCCGTTTATTGGCTACGTAATGTAACATCTCCAAAGCCTTAGGAAAATCTCAAGGTTCAATAGATTGGTTGGTTGGTTGGTTGGAACAACTTTAGTCAGGTCCTGCGAAATGATAGATCCTTGAAAGAAATGTGCAGACCGTGATGTGGGAATAAATCTCTGGAGTAGGCATCCGTGAGGCACAGCACGATAAGGTCGCGTCGAAAAAACTACGTGACCTTCTCCTACCGAGCGATGACGTCACAATGCAATTTTATTTGCCTTCATCGTCATGTCGCCAAGTGACATGCTGCAGATGAAGCGTTCCAATAATAGCAAGGGAAATTTCTGCAGATCCCAGGTATACCTTGGGATACGATGTTATGCGAAGCATCCGCACGGAAGGTGCTTGTGATAGAATTTTTTTTATCCAGTGACACGTTATGAAGTGGTGATAAAGATATATAAAAATGCACGCACAAACTAACGTTACACAGTTTCGTATGTTTTATATAACGAGTTTTTTACAGTTGCGTAACGATTCCAACCGCAACATGGGTATTAGCAACGCCAAAAGATGTAAGTTGGTATGGAGCGCTGGTGCTCACGAGGATGGTAGCCCTGGACACCGCAATATAAATCAATCTCAGCGGATAGCACCTAACTACAATTGACGTCAACCCGACGTGACGACTGCGTCATAGGAGTACATATGTCGCGTCTATATAAATGGATAGCACTGCAACCACAATCGATGTTTCACGAACATTGGGGCCTATTTGAAAAAAGTAAGTCTTAGACCTGGCGTGTCTGTGTGGTAGAATGCTTGATTGTCAAGCAGAATGCTGTGGTTCGATTCCAGCTGGGAACTTGACCTTTATCCTTTGCTTTCGTCGTGTCAACGCAGCCGATGTCAGTGTTACCCATGTTTGGTTTCACCGTTGCTGGGTAGATTTCAATTGTCAATCACCCGAGGCACGTACCTGCCCACAGGTATGTGCCATTGTCTGGCGGAAAATGTTTGACTGTGTACGCGACGGGATTGCGACCTTATTCATGTCTTGACCAGCAAGTCTTATTTGTTAAACCATCTTACCCTCCCATACTAATTTTGGTTTACCCCAAGTTAAGTGGGTGATCACGACAGCGCTCAGATGTAGGCGGCTAGATAGAAAGATAGGTGCTTAAAGGGCCTACAATAAGTAAAAAAAAATGTTTCGCATTTAAAATACAGTGGGGCATCGGTGGGGCACAGTTATCGCACTGCTCTCTGAAAAAAAAAAAAACTCATCAGTATTCAGTAAAATTCAACGCTATGTTAAGTTCAGGATTCCCGGATTTCATATTTTCCAAATCAAGCCTGCGTTGTCCCGCCGCGGTGGTCTAGTTGCTAAGGTACTCGGCTGCTGACCCACTGGTCGCGGGTTCGAATCCCGGCTGCAGCGGCTGCATTTCCGATGGAGGCGGAAATGTTGTAGGCCCGTGCGCTGAGATTTGGGTGCACGTTAAAGAACCCCAGGTGGCTGAAATTTCCGGAGTCCTCCATTACGGCGTCTCTCGTATACATACGGCGGTTTAGGGATGTTAAACCCCACATATCAATCAATCAATAAATAAAGCCTGCGTTGCTGCACAGGATATCCGATCACTAATGTTATACAATATTGTAGGTAAAAATACGCATTCGGCGCATGTCATCCCGGTTGGCAACAAATACAGCCGAGTTGAAAGATAATGAAAACTCTCGCCAAATTGATTAAATGCGAAGCTTATAATTCTTAGCAGTCACTCTGAGCGTTTCTATATTTGTATCTATATAGCCGCCTACGTCTGTGAGCTCTCATGATCGCAGCCTACATAACCATCCTCGCAAGCACAAGCGTTGCATATCAGCTCACCACTTCCGGTGTTGGCATGTTAGCGTAACTTAAACTGGTTATATAAAAGATAGGAGACCGTTCAAGATGTCTGTGCGTAGAACGTCTTTAGTTTCTTTTCGTAACGTTTACACAAATAAAAATTTGTTCCACGGTCACCTTTCCACCGCATTCTTCGCATAACATACATTCCCGAGGTACGTGGGACCTGCCGAATTTTCACTGTTGTTGTTGTTTTTAATGCCTGGCATTTCAAAGCTTGATCGGCTTCTTGAGGTGTGAGGAGGCCTCCTGGAGAATAGATGGAAGGCAGTGTTCGCTTTCAAAGAGGGACACCAATAATCGTATTCAATTAAAGTAATGACTTCTTATTACATTAAAATGAGAAAATTCCTATGTTTCGGGTCCAACTTGGACTCTTCTTCAGGGGTGACTGTGGGACACCACACCAGGGAGGAACAGAGTTTATTATGATCCGTTCTGATCAAGTCAGGTGGCCACGCTTATTTTGACCGAGGTGCCTTAGGGAGCGCACCTGCAGACTGGTTCACGTTTCCAGGAGTTGCCTGAATATACCAGGACTCCACGAAAAGCTGCGCGTGGAAACCGAGCTCAAGTCGACTGCGCGGGAATTCTCAAAGACGATGCGGTGATCATTGACCTCGCTGTGCGCGGCCAGTGCAATCCTTTTTCAGTCGGGCTTGTGTACGTCGTTACGGAGCTGCCGCAGCCTCCTTGGAAAGTTGTTCGCCCCCGGCCCCCTTCACGATCCGCACAAGGGATAATATAGTAAGCATGAGGCAGGCAGCTGCAAATAATCTGGCACGTGGTCTTCGGGGCCAGGGAGAAAGCTGCAGAGCGGGCTTATGAGCGACTTTGCCCCCTGCTTTTCGGAGTACGTGGTGTACTGTCTTTTCGTACGCCAGTGGCGCCGGACACCTGCAGCTTTTACGAAAATCGGAGAAGGCATACCGGCCGCCTGGCACTCCGCGCTGATTTTTCGAGAACATGGCCTCTGGTTTCTCCTTTCTTCATTCACTCCCTTCTCTCTCCATCCCGCAACGACCCTGAGCAACACCACAATTCGCTTGCAGGTGTTTTAAATTCGCGTAACACCCCCTCCCACCCCCCTCTCAAAAAAACAGAAAAAAATATGCAGTGCTGGGCCTGATTGTGCTGCTTGTACTCGCTAAGCTGTGGGTTCTTCTGGCGCTGCTGTCGAATTCAGAAAACGTCGCACCACGTGGGGCGCCTCACTGCAGCAGAAGCTCGAGGTAGCTCCTACAGGTCGCTATTCGGTCGTCTTCACGCGTACTGTCCATCGACGCTTCGCTTCTCTGCCGACTGCACCTTCAACATGGATACGACAGCGATTCTCGACCATTTCCTTGACACCGAGACACAGATCCTGGAGCCCTCAACATCGGTACCCGAGGAAATCGACGTGTCCGAGTGGAAGCCGACGTGGACCACCGGGCTCGGGTGCTACGTCAGCATGGCCTTGTTGATCCTCGCCGCTGCACAGGCTGACGTCATGGTCTCTAAGCACTACGGGCCACGTTGGGGCTGGTTTCTCTTCGACTTGTCTCTGTTATTGGTGCCTTCCGGGATGCTCATCTACCTGGTGTACGGGTATGTTGCATCCATTCGCCCCCACATCGAACGTGAATTGATGCGTCACTCTCACGTACGCTGAACGTTTCGACCTTCCAGGACACCGCGGCCGATGTTGGGGTCAAGATCTACTGACAAAGTGAAGAGACTGAGGAGGTCCTTATGATTCTCGTGGTGCCTTATCCGTGAAGGAGTGTTGTATCAGGTCAAATAAAGTGTCTACGTGAGGTCTACTGCCGTCGTTAGCGTTTCAATCGCGTCGCGACAGCCGCATGCCTGTCTGAAATCTTGGTAACTACCCACAACTATGTCAGTGCTCTCAATTCATTGCTATCGCGAGGAGGGAACAAGTTGGCATCTAACTTACTGTCTTCATTATCCCACACAGGGTGCATATCCGCGAGACTTTAACAAACGTAATTTCATAATGAATAATTATCGGGGGTTTTACGTCGTAGTGGAGCGCTTTGGAAGTAAAGACCACGATTGGGGTGCACGTTAAAGAACCCCAGGTGGTCAAAATTTTCGGAGTCCTCCACTACGGCGTCTCTCATGATCATATGATGGTTTAGGGACGTTAAACCCCACATATCAATCAAATAAAGACCACCCGGTTTTCTTCACGTTCTCCTAAATCTAACTAAATTAGTCTGTAGCACTTTGGCATCGTCATAATGCGTATGCCGTGGGAGGGCTTGGCTGCCACAACCTTTGAGTGAACAGTCTAGTGCCATAACGACTACACCACTGCGGCTGCTCAAACCCCATAATTTCGTATCCGTACTTTATTCACTTGGCTAGAACACGAGAAAATTCAACGCTCAAAGCAGGGGCCAAGTTTTACCGCCTCCGGAATACGCCTCAGCTAAGATGCTTGGAAGCGTGACAACGCGAGTCCGCACTTTGTACTTGTCTTGCTTAACCGGCTCATGAGAGGTTTCGACGACAAAGTAAATAGACGTTCGTAAGTGTGTTGGCAGGTAGTCATGCATAAGGCACAGTGTGCGTTTAAAGCTGTTTGATAACTCTGTCATGTAGAACACATAGTGTAATGGGAGAGGCTGCTATTTGTACGACTGCAGGTATTTCTCGCTCTTTACACGATTTTTCCACCATGGCACGTGCTTCATTAACACCAGAAGAAGGTACGCAATGTTGAACCAAGCGTCAAATCTCATTCTTGTCTTCCTAGCGTGAATGCGTGTTTTAGTGTTTAGCTTAGCAAAAACTTTAAAGAAACTCCGCGACACAAGTTAGGTTGTTTTCATCGCTCCTTCTGGAACTGTGGAATTCACTCGGTATCGTTGGAACGCGAAAAATCAGAACTCTTATAATTTTATTTCAACTAAAAAGCCACATTATTTTCGGATATTTTTTTCGGTCTATGCGCGCATGATGACGTTTAGTAACAACTCGAAAGCATAACGGTAAGTGACCAAACAAAACTGCATTTTTTTGTATGTTATGTACAACACTTGTAGCACTTACGCAGTTGATACCCGATTTCCTTATGATAGCAGCCGTTATTACTTCTCTTTGTTTTTTTGTTTTGTTAGTGCAAGCGTTATAAAAGTAGCACGATCAAAATGGGCTGTTCATTTACGCTCGCTGCAGTGATCCGCAAGATGTCCGCCTGCATCATTTGTTCCTCACATTAAAAATTGAATTCTTTCAATAGTGCTGGAGATGCTAGCGATCATCACTAGCATTCTACTACTAAGTAATTGCATGGACTGACTTTCAATTAACTGTCAAGTAACAGCACGTAGTTTTTAGATTTCAAGCTAATCATCACCAATGACCATGTTTGATACGTATACATAACCACAGCATAAAGAAGAACCCTCTGCCTCATGACAGCACGTGCACTGAACTTGTTGAAAGGGGCGTCCTGATGTCGTGTGTGAAATCGGCATTTGGCAAAAAAGGTGCTGTCACACCTGACTCAGTTGCAACGATAAGACTGCTGCTACTTTTTCCCTTTCCCATGGTCTGTTCCATGTGCGAGTAAGTACTACAGGGCTAAAACAAAGAACCAGGCGAACAAAGGAAAATGATTAAAAGACCGCAGATGATACATTATTTATTTATTTAATTATTCATTTATTTATTTATTTATTATATTTTCTATGCCCCAATGCGGGGTGTTACATGAGGGGTAGGCTGCGGTACAAATTTCTTTCGATGTGGGTTTTGAACAGAACTGGGCTTGTGTGCGCACGACGTCAGGTGGAAGATCAATCCAATCGTTTGCTGTTTGAACAAAGATCTACAATATGAACGTAGCCCCGCCGCGGTGGTCTAGTGGCTAAGGTACTCGGCTGCTGACCCGTAGGTCGCGGGTTCGATTCCCGGCTGCATTTCCGATGGAGGCGGAAATGTTGTAGGCCCGTGTACTCAGATTTGGGTGCAGGTTAAAGAACCCCAGGTGGTCTAAATTTCCGGAGCCCTCCACTACGGCGTCTCTCATAATCATATGGTGGTTTTGGGACGTTAAACCCCACAAATCAATCAATCAACAATATGAACGTATTGGATCTTTTGTAGGATCTGTTGGCAAAGTTCCCAATATTATGAAGATTGCCAACAGTTACGATGTGAGAGTTGTGTGTTCCGTCCCATGCGTGAGTTCACGTTCGCCCTTTCTTGACTAAGAATAATAAAAAAAAAATTCCGCCATATCCACGAAGTGAATGATGATGAGTGGGCGAAGCTCCGGAGGTAAACCTAGGTAAACCATGAATCCTCTGTACATTTTGCCCACTCGATTTTATTACATCGCTCCCCCTAGCGTACGTCGCCGCACTAAATCGAACGATTGCCTTCAACCAATGACACGCGCCATATGTGACATCATTCCTATTTTATAAGATCTCGCGTCTTTCATCAACTACAAGTCCCGCTTTCTAGTTTATAACATCTTGCATCTTTTCATCATCAGCTACAAGTACCACCATCTAGTAAACACTACAAGAACTAAACGAGAGGTGGCTACATACAGGAGACGGTACCGTCATCTAGTGAACACTGCAAGAACTAAACTAGAGGTGACTAGATACAGGGGACGGTACCGCCATCTAGTGAACACTGCAAGAACTAAACTAGAGGTGGCTACATACAGGCTACAGGGGACGCACAGCCCACGCCCTAAGGAGCTTCGCCCCTAAAAATCTTGCACGACTACGCATGCTCAACGTTACACCGATTGTGTAAGACACGTGGTTCCAGACATTACTCGGCTGCGGTAAAGGGTACACCGGCCAGATTAGCAGATGCTTCAATATCAGAGCACGTGAGCATTCTTTGAATGTGAGGAACAAATCAGGTGGACATCTTGCGAATCACTGCAACATTTGTAAATGCGCGGCACATTTTGATTGTGCTGCCTGTATCCAGCGCGAAAAAACGAAAACGGAAATAGAAATGGTAGGTCGCCAGGTCGTCAATGGACTGTTGCTGCGCCTAACGGCTTGGCTTCCTTGTCATCGGATCTATGGTAATGTTTAATATCTTAGTGATGGACGTTCTACTGCTGTCACTGCACATCACCAAAAAAAAAAGAGCCCAGTAGGTGTTCTTTGTACCGTTGATGCTTACGACTGTTAGCCTTGTTTTCAGAATCTGGCCACTCTCTGGGCTCATGGTTTCTCTGATGCTACAGATCGAAGCGACATGACTAGACTTCTGTCTGAAAAAAAAAACTGCATGTGCGAACGTAGCAGTGTTCTGGGTTGGGTTGCTCGTAAGAATGTTGGTGTTATTTGAACAGTGGACGCCATTTTTACTCATGTGCGCTAGTGAAAAAAGATGCACAGGCTTTTCAATGCGATTGCGTTAAAAAGCTCGTTTCACTGAAATTCCAGCGTTGGTGTCGGCGTCGTTGGTTGTGAGCAAACAATTATCATCATTTTTATACCTTCAGCGTGGAAATGTCGACCCTGCGAAGAAACAGTGCGACCACACGCAGCACTCTTATTCAGGTCGTTTCGCTTATGTCGAATATTGCAGATAAGTAAATAGACAGGTTTCTGCTAAGTTCCATTACCCATCTGAAGATTTTTCTGCAGAGATGATACCAGTAGAATCAATGTCTCCAATCGAGTGAATTGTAGCATTTCTCACTGGAAATGCCACCAGGGGTGCTTGCTTCATACCTTTGAGTGGTACATCGTGAGCGATACGTCGTATAGCCATGTGATGATATAACATTTACTTGTTCCTGCGTGTGTGCATAATTTGTGCGATTAAGCTCGTAGATGAATCATGTTACTCGATGGCATCTAGGTGTCAGCAGTGCTCTTGGGCAAGAGCGAACGGGGTGAGGTGACCCGGTATCAGCCGCGGGCGTCTGTCAATAAAACTGATTGATGCGTGAACGGGTCCAGTACGAACTCGCCGATTCTGAGAAGGCCCCTGTTCAACTCGCGACTGTCATCGTGCTCGTGTGACTGTCAAGAGTTTTATGCGAATGGCGCTAAGCAGTAGCTTGTTTGCCTATAAAATATTTTGATCAGTTTGCACTGCTTTTGAAGGGTTGGAGCCACCAGAGGAGCTTGTGACTACCTTTAGCTTCTTACAGTTTTTACTTCGCTCGTCTGCTCGGCTTGCTGCCCCGCCGCGGTGGTCTAGTGGCTAAGGTTCTCGGCTGCTGACCCGCAGATCACAGGATCAAATCCCGGCTGCGGCGTCTGCATTTCCGATGGAGGTGGAAATGTTGTAGGCCCGTGTGCTCAGATTTGGGTGCATGTTCAAGCACACCAGGTGGTCGAAATTTCCGCAGTCCTCCACTACGGCGTCTCTCATAATCATATGGTGGTTTTGGGACGTTAAACCCCACATATCAATCAATCTATCAAATGCTCGGCTTGCTTCAGAGCGAACACCACATCATTTCCTCGCATCGATTCGTTGGTGCAAGGAAAGTGAGTTCAGCTTTCTGTAAGTGAATAAATTTTTATATAAATTGCTTCTGAATTTATTGCCCGTGAACGAACGTGAACTGAACCAAAAGTGCTTCCATGAAAGTGGGGAAGGGGGGGGGGGCGGCGCCTTGGCATTTAATGGAGCTTATCAGGGTTCCCTGGGACCAACATTTTTGAGAAACCCTGTTCTAGAAGTTTAATATCTTTTCGATGTTAGTAAAGCCGCCAGTATGTGCAACACATAGTGGGACATGGCGTACATTTTCGAGGCAGACCGGTGGAGAAAAATAGAAGGAATAATCAAAGAAACGAGCTTCTGCCTCCAATCAATACCCACTACTTTGCTGCCTGTAAAAGTAGTATAGTGTCTAGAAATATACTAGGCACTATATAAACAGTAAGGATCCCACAAGGTTATGTTTTGAACGGGACACATCGTCCGCGTTGTTGTTTTTTATTGCCTTTTTTGTGCCAGCATGATACAACTTATGCTAGCGTTCATATTCCGTTTTCCAGTACATTCCTCCATTTACCATGCCGCGCTGTACTGCTCTCTTGTCGGTTCTGGAAATGAGCGTCTTTTGAAACCATAGACCATTGTTATGTACAAAAGAAGAACAAGGAGCCGTCCCTTCTTTCCCCTTACATCTTTCACTTTTGTCATTTACTCTCCCCCAATGACATTGAGCAGTGCCCCCTCGATCTCGGAAGCAAGCATCTTTGTGAACCTCAGAACCACGGTAACTATACTCTGGCACTGCACCGTGTCGCCCAAAGAGGCAGACAGAAATTAGGTGCCTCCTTCCCTTCTTTTTAGAATCACTCAATGAACTACTCAGCTGCAGTCGTCTCTTGGACAGCACGATAGTTATAGCGCGAGAACAGAACGATGACACAGAGACAAGAAGGACACAGAGGACACGAGCGCTACATCGTCATGTCCAACCAGCTAGCCCAAGCTGCCATACTTCTTGGACAGCAACCGCAAGCAAGAAGAGGAAACAAGGGAAATGTCAAGGGTTCACGACAATCGATCAGAAGTATATCCACTGTATCCGAAAGACCGGCGCTTCGTCTTTTCAGGCTCTGTGTCAAACGTGTATACGCCCCTCATGTGAACGGAAGAGCGCGGATCGAAAGACAGTCGCCACCACCGTACATCGAGTCTGTCGTGCGGTTCGAGGAACAGTTTCGAAGCCTGTGGCGCGGCTACCGCAGCATCACGGCCATTTTACTGATCATTCTGCTCTCGGTCGACGTAGCGTTGCCGCTGTATACCTTCTCGAGAAAAAAAAAAACGCCCCATGGTAGATGTGTTTCATACCAGTGGCGGCTACGACGGCTTTCATTGTGCTCGGAGTCTTGCCGTTCTGTGGTTTGTCGATGGTTTTGTCATGCTACAGATCACTGCGTAACTAGACTTCGGTCTGAAGGACTGCAGAGCCGTTGCCGACTTCTGGGTTGGGTTTTTATATTGGTGTGGTCGTTTGTTTAAAACAATGGTCGTCCATGTCATTCATCTACGTCTCTAGAAGAGAGGTAGACGCGTTTTGTCAGGGAAATAAATGTCTCTGCCAACAAGAACAACGTATCTGACTTTTGGCAGTATGGGTACCACATCTGTCTGCTTGCTCAGTTCACTTAATCACCTTATCTGACAACGAACAACTGTTGACGATATGCAGTAATCTGGCGATGGTCATGACTGGCTGATGTGATGCGAACAGTAGTTTATCGGTCTACGCTTTCTGGCTATTTTTTTTTCTCGAGATGAACGAATCTCGACAAAATGCACTGGACGTGACCCTGCTCATTGCTTCGTGCAGCAAAATATTCGCCGGTGTTTCGGAAGCGCTACGATTACGTTGCACACATTTAGCGGTTATCCTAGAGGACACTCTTTCAGAAATCAAGGATTGCGAAAAAAAAAGCACAGCACACCGAGGAAAAAGATGACGGCACCCGCACAAACTTGCACTTGTATTATTGAAATGTTAGGCGAGTTAATACACGAAACACAGGGAGGAAGAAAACCAGATAGGAGGAACCGCGTACACGAAGGCTAACTAAAAAAAAAGAATAGAAAAAGAGAATGGCTTAAGATATGAATAAAATATTGCTAGGTTGCGCAGTTGTCTTTATCATCAGGGGGTTGTGTGTGTCTGTGGGGGGGGGGGGGGGGTTGTTCTTTCGCTGTTGTAAAACGCTTTAGAAGTCGTATTAACGCGATTGCTTTCCGGACATCAAGTCTGCCTAAGGCAAGTTTGACAAAAAAATCACAAGCACCGGAGTAGCTCAGTGGTAGAATACTGGGCTGGCACTCAGCTGACACAGGTTCAAGCTCCACTGTGCCATTAGTGCTAGGTCATGCCTGCCTAAGGCAAGTTTGATAATAAGGTACAGGCACCGGCGTAAGTCAGTGGTAGAATATTAGACTGGTACCCAGCGGACCCGGGTTCAAGCCCCACTGTGTCCTTAATGCAACGTTTTTTTTTCTAATTTCGCGCGATGTGGTTATGGACACCGGCGGCGGCGGCGGACAACATTCAACTGCGCTTGAAACGAGTTGTGATCTCACAACAGCTTTCACCGTAAAACACCGGAGATGTCAGCGGGCCACGATAGACCCTTCATAGAACACCGGCTTATTGCTTTTAGCTCCGTGGCACAGGTCCACGCTTTTTCCTTCCTTTCTTCTTTCTTTCTTTCTTCTTTCTTTCTTTCTTTCTTTCTTTCTTTCTTTCTTTATTTATTTATTTATTTATTTATTTATTTATTTCTAGACCAGTTGCATGGCAACAAGTGACAGCTGAAAATGTTTTCCACCAAAAATGCACAAGTCATCATCACACATGGTAGAGAAAAAATATTTACAAAACAAAGCCGATAACAATACCTGTACAAACGTAACAGGGAATTATTTTGAAGGAACACATATCTAATAACAAACAAACAATAACAGAATACTCAAGTTTATTTACAGAAAAAAATTGTAGTGCTAAAGATACAAGAAAAAAGCAGCAATAATACATCTGTAATTTTGGCAGTAAGCTTCATGAAATAATAATATCCACACAATATAAAAAAATGCATGGCAGCTAACCATACATCCCTTTGGCAATAGCCGTGTGCTGATCGAAAGACAATTCCCGCTGCCGTCCATAGTGTCCGGTCGAAACTTCTTCACGCACCGCGTAGAGGAACGGTTCCGTGAATTATGACGCAATAGAGTCCGTGGCCTTGTGGTCTGAATGCTGTTGAGTGTCCCATACTGATTATCTTGACGCTGCCACTGTACGTCGTAGTGAATAGTCGGGACATATTTTACGTCAGTGAGATTTCGGCGGCTCTTGCGGTGCCCGGAATCGCGGCGCTGGGTTGCTCGCTCGTGTTTTTGTCATTCTATGGACTAGAACGGCACACTTGAACGATTGTGCGGAATTACTGGTTGTGTTGGCGATGATGTTGGTGCTGGTGTTACGTAAAACAGTCCTTCTCCTTGTTATCTCCCCGTGCTTGCGTACAGAAAAGACAGACACGTTTTCTTTTCTTTTGTGCGATAAACAAATGATTTTCATAAGCGATAATCGCTTCTATTTCTGCTCTACGTATTGAATCTACCGCGTAATAACGTTGGCGGGAAGCACCGTGGTTCGGATAAGCCGCCCGATGAAGCGGGCTTGTGCGATGAAGCGGGCGCAGTGCGAGGCTGTTAGGGAGCACGTAACGAATGACGTATATTTTCGAAGAAAAGGGGCAGCAAAGAAATATTAAGACTGAATCAAAGCAACCAGCGTCCACCTGCATTCGAGTACTAAGGATTCGATGCGACTGTTTAGGTTCCGCACAAGAACCTGAACAGCCATATATTGCAATTTTTTCGTCCACGTTTTTTTTTGTTTTTTGTTAGCCAACGTGCCCAAGCATGTCATGTGCTCTGTTCTCTCAGAAGTCGCCGGCCTTGCAGTTCCTCTCCCTTTGTCTTGTTCGCCATGCCGTGCCGTACTCTCTTGTGGATTCCGGAAGTGAGCGTCTTTCCGAAACTCGAACCATTGTTATCCACGACCAATGTCGAAGTACTAATCTTTCCTTCAAAACAACAAAAAGTATACCTGCACGGTCTTTCTATTGCGCATTCCCTTTATTCATCCCGTTCTTTACTCTCCCCAAATTACACTGAACCGTCTCCCGGTCATGCCGAACTGCCAGTCATGCCGACCGAGCCTGCCAGGCCGTGGATTGTTTGCCGACAGCGACGGCAAGCGGGAAGAGAAAATACAAGATGCGTCAGTGGGCCACGACAGCCCTTTCAAAGGACACCCGCTTATTCCTTCTAACTTCATGGTACAGGTCTACGCTCCTCATGGTAAAAGCTACGTGTGGATCGAAAGACAGTTACCGCATGGCATCCATCGAGTCCGCCCAGGACTCCTCCGAGCGGTGCGAAGAGGAATGCTCTCGGGAATTCTGGTCGCGTTCCACGGCATCGTGATCGGAATGCTGTTGAGTTTTCTACAGCGATTGTCGTTGCGGAGCCGCTGTAACTCGTCATGAGATGCTGCGTAAAGGATTCTCTTCGTACGATTTGTTTCGACGGCTTTCAAGGTGCTCGGCATCGTTCTGCTCCGTGCCTTCTTCCTGCTTTTGTCATGCTCGAGACTATTACACAATAAGCAGACTTGAAAGACTGCGTCGACGTAGCGGACTTCTGGGTTGTGTTTGTGGGGATGTTGGTGTTTGTGTTACTTAAAAAAACTTATGTGTTACTTTGTGTTACTTAAAAAAACTTTCCCGTACAAGCACAGGTGTTTTCCACCTGCACTTGTACGGGAAAGGTAGGCACTTTTTTGTGTGTCAGAGAAAAAAAAAACGTTAATATAAGCGACAAGTGCTTCACTTTTGACAATGTAGGTTTACGAAAGGGCTTCGCCGCAGTGGTCTTGTGGCTAAAGTACTTGGCTGCCGACCCGCAGGTCGTGGGATCGAATCCCGGCTGCGGCGGCTGCATTTCCGATGGAGGCGGAAATGTTGTAGGCCCGTGTGCTCAGATTTGGGTGC